>CM035802.1:35031109-35226109 GCA_020466265.1 Siphamia tubifer | reverse complement strand
CTTTCTTCCCCATTAAACATATGAGTTTTAAAATTCCTTTACATGGCCTCTCCCAGGGAGTGCTTTGATGGTTATTGCTTCTGCTGGTTTTACTCATGATTTGTTTATTAATTTTTCAAAAATAAATGGAGTAAAACTGTAAATATCTTTAACAGTAGATATTTTCAGCCTCTTTCCATTAGTCTTATTTACAGAAGTGAACATTGCTTTATTCTTTGCTTGTTTTTCCTGTTTCAATCTTAATCTCTCGTGCTGATCACCCCTGTTTTATTCATTCTGAGCCTATGCATGCATTTCAGTATTTGCATAACTGTCACTATGAAAAGAAAATATTCTCCACTCCCTTCAGCCTTTCCTCTTATGATGTGCCAGAGTGGGTTTGGTCTCATCTGATATGCAAATTTTAATGGGCAATCCACCCTGTCCACACTGTTTCCTTCTGGGTGTGTGTGATACCACCAGAGGTGGAAAGTAACGAAGTCAAAGTACTTCATTACTGTACTTAAGTAGTTTTTTAGGCATCTGTACTTTACTTGAGTATTTACTTTTCTGGCAACTTTTTACTTTTACTCCCTACATTTTTGTATAAATATCTGTACTTTATACTCTTTATATTTATATAAATATCTGTACTTTATACTCTTTACATTCTCAGAATAGACTCATTACTTTTTCAAACTAAACAGATGTGACAGTATAAAAATTAGTCCCTTCGGAGAGAAGGAGAGAAACTGTGACTTTATAGTTATATGACTATTGTCTCAAAATTTTGACTTTTTATCCAATAATTTTGACTTATTATCCAATAATTTTGACTTTTTATCTGACAATTTTTACTTTTTATCTCATAATTTGGACATTTTCTCTTAAAATTTTGCATTGTTATCTCATACTTATAACTTTTTTTAATCTCAGTACTTTTTTTTAATCTCAATCGTGACTTTTCTTTCCGCATTTTTCTTACATTTTCTGCCCATATCCACAAAACTGAGTAACTGTGACTCGATCAAACACATTATCTATCTATCACTTTTAAAGGCTTTATTTTAGATACTTTTGAAACTTTTCTGATTTTATTTTATACTTATTACATTTGACAAGTTGTACTTTTTTTACTTCTACTTAAGTACAAGAGTTGAATCAGTACTTGTATTATTTTTTCACACAAGTACCTGTACTTCTACTTAAGTACAGGATGTGAGTACTGTGACCACCTCTGTGTGATACCATGTTTTCCTGGTGGCATTTGTAGAGGGTCATGGAACAACCCTCCTAACTTCCATCATAAATGACAAAACCAGGAATTAAAATCCATGATCTGACCACATGCTTTGCCTTCGCTGTGTAGGGTCATAGTTAAATTTACCTCGAGCATGAGGTCATGTTTTGAGTTCTTGGACGTTGGTTTCAACATCTACTGTCCTGGTGTGTGTGTCATTCAGGGAGGTGACGATCACATGTGGACAATCCTGGTGGTGAATATTTCTATTAACATTAGGCACAACAATTTTGTCAGAAAAATAATAAAATAAACAGCAGTGGATGCCTTCAGCCACAGGGGCAGAAGCATGGGAGTAATCATGATGTTGACGTTGGTGGGGACATAATGTGACGACTTCCTCAATAAATAAATAAATAAATAAGAACAAGGGTAAAATAATTCAAATAACGTCTCATTTTGGTTTTGTTGACAAAAACCGGGAGACATTTTAGGAATGTTGTTTATTTCTTAAGCCACATTTTGTCTTTTTTTTTTTTTTTATTGGTCGTCTATCACTGCATTGTATATTTAATTATAGTTACCATCACAAGACCCACAATTTACGTCTAGTTTCATCTCATTTTTGTCATGTGATAAAGGTTCGATGACATTTAGTCACTGTAAGGTGCACTGTCAATGAATAGTTTATTTTTTAGGTTCTTCATATATAAGGTGAACTGGATTATAATTTGCATTAAATGAAGTCCAAATTATGAGATAAAAAATCCAAATCATTAGATAAAAAGTCTAACTTATTAGATAAAAAGTGAAAAGTATGAGATAAAAAGTCTAAATTATTCGATAAAAAGTGAAATGTTTGACATAAAAAGTCTAAATTATTAGAGAAAAAGTCAAAATCATGAGATAAAAAGTCACAATTATTAGATAAAACATGAAAAGTATGAGATAAAGTCAAAATTATTAGATAAAAAGTCAAAATCATTTGATAAAAAGTCAAAATCCTTAGGTGAAAATTTACAATTGTGAGATAAAAAAAATCACAATTATGAGGTAAAAAAAAGTAAATTATGAGATAAAAAAAAGTGCAAATTAAGAGAAAAAAGTCAAAATTATTAGATAAAAAGTCCAAATTCTGGCATAAAAAGTCTAAATTATTAGATAAAAAGTCAAAATTATTAGATAAAAAGTCAAATTCCCAGTCACTAAGCACAACCAGAATTTAAGGGACACTGTGGTTTTTGGAGGAAATTAAAATATTGTTAGTGTCACCTTTATAGTCCAGAAAATACAGTAACCTTTTGTTTCCCTAATGTCATGTCATTTCCTATTCACAAATCGGTATGGACATTTTTAGAACCATCCAAATATTGCTGTGGACATGTCCATATAGTGTCCACACACAGGTTGACACCCATGGACAGAAGGAGGGATGGACGCTCTTCTTTACATATGTGGGCGGAGTCTCTTCTCTTCCCTTCCTCGCGCAGTTACATTTTTACAAGCTGTTGCCTGTAAGTTCTTCCACAGCGCGTGGGTGAAAGCAGAAGGAAGATGAGGTGGGAACTACTGCTGCACACTCGGGCATGAAGTCCCAGGAATGGAGGCTCGAACACTTTTACGCACAAAAGAAGTGATTTACTGATTTAAGTGGAGACGATTCTGGGAGATCGGATCAGGCTGTGCAGTGTCATTTTTTTTTTTTACATTTAATATAGAAAACTTTGCCTCAGAAGTAGCTGTCACAGACCAGCAAAAATGAGACCAAAGTTTGTCACAAGTTGGATATTCCGAGGATGGATAGTGTGTCTTCTTCCCATCTTTTACGCAAAGGTAAAACATCTGATTTATGTTAAATAGAGAGAAGTCTGAAACACTGATAGTTCTATTTCTATACAAATTAAAAGATTCCTGGTCATTTTAATACATACGGTTACGTTGATTTACTCTATTTTTTTAGTAATGAGATGCTACTGAAATGGAAATGGGTCATTTTTGGCTGTAGACACTGATCATCGAGACCCTGACTGTTTATTTTTCTTGAATAGATTAAGAAGATGTGTAACAGTAAACCTGAATATGTGTCATCGTATATACCAGATGATTTGTATGGCGCGGTTTGTGGGAGAAAGAGGTGGGGGCGCTGGATTTTTACGCACGGACACTGACTGGAAATGGTTGCGTTTGGGTCGAGTCCACCTCCCGTGTTCTGACCGCAAAGAGCCGAGGGCAGATGGATGTTTTTTGTTCCTCCTTCCACCAAGTATTCTCTCCTGGTCCAGAGGGGACTCACTTCGGCCAAATGGCTCATCGGGAACATGATGAGTTCCGACACAGACAGTGGTTTCCAAAGTGAGGGGCAGGGACCAACAGGGGCCGCTGAGGGTCCAGATGGAGACTGGAGTCCTTGAGTTCTAAACTTTTTTTTTATTTATTATTTATTCTGTTGTGCATACTTGTTGTGTTCTGCATAACATCACCTCAGTCAAGAATGGAAATGGAGTAGTTATTTGTTTTTTCTATGTTATATTTTTGTGGTTATTTTTTCTCACTGTGCTGCATAATGTCATTCCTGGTGCACCGTTTCATTTGGAGGAGAGTGAATGGTCCATGACATGTTGTTGTCTGTGTTGTTGCTTGGTCCAAGGAGCTAACGCTGTCCAGGTGGAGGAGTTTATAAGATGTGGTTGCAGTGGTGGGACTGCTGGGCACCAGTGATCTATCATTGCCTGTTGGCCTGTATTACCCTAACCCAACTCCGTTATGACTTTGACTGGAACAGACAACAGGCAGTGTTTCTTTCCTGTTTTTCTTCCTTTACTTCAACAAAAATGTGTTGCAAGACCTCATGCTTGTACATGCTGAGATCTAGTGAGCCAGTGACAAAGGAGATTTTTGCTCCTTTTTTTCCTGTTTATTAGTTGTGGCAAAATGAGCGTGTTCAGATATGATGCCTGGAAAAGTAGTCAGTGAGTGGAAATGATGAAATTGTGTTCATCTACGTTTCAAGGTGACACTGCAAACCTTTGGCTTTGGTTTGTTCTCACCGTGGTCTTGCCATTTCTGACTCACAATATCCCCAAAAGAATTCCCCTTCATTTTCTTGGTTTTCAACCGCTCCATCCAGTTCATTCCAAATTCATTTCAAACTGTCTGTGTGACATTGGGCAATACCAGATTACTTCAAGATGTTGAGCTTAAAAGTCAATATATTACAAATGTGCTGAGATTTGTTGGATTCATTTACTCGCCTTCCCGAATGCTTCCTGTAGTTGTTTTTGGCCAGCATCTTTACACAAGCCATCATTTTACCCCTGCATGTGTGCATTCATTCATCTGTCAGTCTTTCTGTTTCCTAAACCATCCATCTACACATCCATCCATGTCACATTAGTGCAATGTCTGTGAAATTGTATTAAACCTGCAAATCCAAACTTGACAAATCTCTGCAGACAAAAGATAATCCAGACATTTTTAAAGCTGTAAAACTTTGTCAACTGCTCCTTCTCATGTTTTATTGTTGTTGTTTTTTTTAAGTGGAAAAACAAGTAATACCACTCATCTAGTATCCAGATGTATTAAAAGACTGCAGACTATACAGTTAATTTATAAAAGAACGCTGTAAAAATGTGCTTTCATTATCTGACTAATAACTAATTATAGTAATAAGTAAGAAAAAAAAAGCAGTCTTCTTAACCCTTGTGTGGTCCTTCGTAAAAGGCACACTGGCTGTGTCCTACAATCGGGTCTTAAAAACCCAGATTCCAAAGTTCAGTTCCATAGACTCATCACCCCACCCCCCAAGGATATATTACTGTTTTCAGTAGTAAGCAATGGCATCCTACAGTACGTATTAAAAGGTACATTTGTGAACCACCGGGTCTCTTTGACCCGAAGGACCGCACAAGGGTTAAATTTAATTTGGTATAAAAAGAAGGAAACGGTAGGAAAGGAGAAATACTTGCAATGTGTATGTATGTATGTTGTCAAAACAACATAAGATGAGATTTATGCAGGTGACACCTGGGAGGATTCATTCAGATGGCTATCAAAGAATTAACCACAAGTGCAAACATTACACAAAGGATCACATGTTGCGCAATCCTTTTTACAGTACCTAACCATTAATCCCTGAAGTGCCTGGAGGCCTTTAAGTCACACTGTGCTTCACTTGACTGAGTGCCAGAGGCTGCTGTGGCAGTTATGCAAATTATGTTTTATACTTAGAGCAAATGGAATGCATTTCACGTCACATTCTAGTTGATTGATTAAAAAAAACAACAACTGCCATACATTGTGAAATTTCAAAACATGAATAGAATATATGATCCGCTCATGTATACACTCTAAAACAGCTGTATATTTGATTACATACAGTAGAGAAAGTTAGCACTGAGGTTAGCTGTTCTATCTTAAACACAATGATAACCTATAATCATATAGGGTGGATCACTTCTTTTCCTCTTATATATATTTAGTGAGTCAAAACATACTGCCCTGCATAGCTGAGACTTGGTGTTTAGATGTGGCGGTCAAAAATACAATTCCCAGCATTCCTTTGGCTTCCTGTGACTTCAGAATGACCATCACTGTGTGACAGCCGTGTCCCCACTTTTAGGTCAGTTTGTCCTTTAGGTTGTTTTGAGGACAGATTGACGCCAAGTCAACAGGAACATGTTAGCATGAGAACCTTTTCATACTTCTGCCACTTGTGTCTGCAGAAACACATGCTCCTCATTACTGGTGCGGTCTAAGCTATGAGTGCTGTGCATCATTATCCCTCTGGTAAGATTATGAAACAAAGACCGGTTGATGTGTGAAGCTGAGTGGAGGTAATTAAACGCTTGCCAGTGTACATGTTGTGCTGTTGTTGCTTTAGGCTGGACAGACAGACGCTGAGACTAAACAGAGTTCACTGTGGAGGTGTGAGAAAGAAACAACACAGGAGGATGGTAACACTAGATCCATATGTTCAGATTCATATAATGGCCACTAATGGTGTGTGTTTTTAAAATGCTTAACTTTAATCCTTTGAACTAACAAAAGGAGGTAAAAGTCAAGAAAATGAAAACTATGACACTTAAAGGAAAGTTCATCATGACATATTGAACTAGCCAGTGCAGGATATTCAATGATCTGGAATAATATTATGTCTGAAGGAAACTTTCCGATACTGAGAGCTGGGGTGTGGACTGTACTAGCATTCCACTTTATTATGTATAAAACAGGTTCTTTGCAGATTCTGCATTTCCTTTTTCATTTAAATTAGCATCAAAATGACTGAATGTATAAATAAGTTCATGGGAAAATGAAGGTTGTAAAGGACTGGATGAGAAACGGCGGCAGGTTGGTCTGAGGTCAGGGTGCAGTCAGGCCTATAGGTTGTGTTTTTCTACATGTGTGTGTGTATATATAGCCACTGTGGCTTTGGCATAGGTTTTGTCATAACAGCCAGATTGTCTAGTTCAGCAATGTGGCAAAGAAAGCACCAGCCCCCCAAACTTAGGGTGACTGGAGAGTGGTGGTCTTTTTTGTTTGGTTCATTGTTTAAAAGTTGCACTGATGGTTTACAGTTCACTGCAGAGCTCATAAAAGTAGCCAGCCAAAACAATAGCAATATAGCTTTATGCGAGTATTTTATTTTTGCTTTTACCTACTAGAATAAAGTGATTTTCTTTGCACAGCAGGGAGACCAGGAATATCTGCTGCCAAGTGTTTATTAATTCTGAGCCAACTGGGTTGACAGAGTTTAATTGAGCTTGGGTCCTTGTGTGTAATTAAATACAACTGGATTTTGGTTTGCTGATGTGGTGTACGCTCAATGCTGTGGTCAGGTGCTCTTCAAAATGTGGAAAGAATCACTGGGCATGCCTTTAAAATATTTTAACCATCTCATTAGTCATCGCTGTTGCAAAATGTTCTATGAGGATTTGAAAGATGAACTAAAAGAGAAAGATGGCAGCAGAGAAATGTGGTATCTTCTGAGGGAATTCATAGACCACCAGTGGAAAAATACACTGACCCAGAGACAAGAAAATGATGAAATTATTCACTTAAATTATCAAATGATGACATTTCTCAGGCAATACGTTTTTAAACCATTTTTTTTTCCTCCTAACTGTGCATCTGAAATGATCATGAATTGGTTTTCTTAGATTGTTATACGACATAAAGGCTAAAACATATTTGTCTTAACATTTCCAGGGCACTCTCTCCAAGTCTCTTCAGTGTAATGAAAAACAATACGTAAAAGGATCCAGATGCTGCGACAAGTGCGGTCCAGGTGAACAGACACACATCCAGCACACACTCTGACATCTAAAGAAAACACCAGAAGTACTGTGAGGATATCTGGTTTACACAAAGGAATAAGCATGCAATAAAAAATACATTTCCATTCACAAAAATACTTAAATAAAGGAGGAAGGATGTCTAAAATGGGAACATTTCAGTTTAAAATAGCACACACACACACAGTCATTCTACACTGACATTTGACCCACTTGACTTTAAAAGCGGAAAATGGCTTTAATTTTGCAATTTCCCTTTCCTGTCCTCTTCTTCTTTTAGGTTTTTAGTGGTTACTGTGGTTAAAAACAAATAGTTAACTCCATCTGTTAAATTCCTGCCTCTTTCTTCTTCATCGTTTTTCCATTAGGCAAACGAGTGTTGGCTGATTGCACTGACACTCAATCGACTATATGTGTTCAATGTAGTCGTGATGAATACCAGCCAGGCCTGACTGAAAAAACGAGCTGTATTCCACAGAAGTACTGTGACCCAGGTCAGTAGTTGCAGCTGCAGGCAATGAGGATGTCAAAAACATTTTGGTTCTTGCTTTGATTGTACAGTTAAGATTAAAGTAAAACGTGTTTCATTCTTAACAAAGGAAATAAATAGTTGTTTTAAAGGATTGGCTTATCCTTATAACGTCTCTCCATTTGACCAACAGGTAAAGGGTTTATGCAGAGGCCCGAAAACCTTGTCGCAGAGGAGCCATGCCCCTGCCGTCCCAACTTCAAGTGCTCTCCAGTTAACTGTGAATTCTGTGAGAAGATACTCACCTGCAGCCCTGGATTTGGATTGGGTAAGACACAAGAGCCGAGCTGTGATATCACCATTACTTACATGGGTCTAGTGGTGCTTCATAGTCGGGGGAGGCGGGGCTAAAAAGGACGGCACTACAACCAATCAGTGTAACCTTTAGGATGATGTCCTTACACACTGGAAAGTTCACAGAGGAGTCCAGAGAAAGTTAGGAATGACTAAACAAAGTTGGAGATTATGGAGCTTAATGACTGTTGTCGCTTCTGTAAAAATAATTTAAAGATTGCTGATATTTTCTCACATTTTTCACTCATGTTTGATAAAAGGAAATTCCCACCCGTTGTTCTTCTTCTATGGTTGTTTCTGGTTGTTTCTCTCCGAATCATCGCAGCTCTGTCGTCACTTTGTTACATCCGCTCTCTGACTTTATAGTCCCAGTTCCAGGGAAATCTAGCCAAAAGTTAGCCTAGCCGTGCTATGGGGATGCTACGGTAGCACATTAGATTTGTTGCCACTAGGGGTGTGTAGTGTGGCTAGGCTAACAAAAGCCCAAAACCATCATTGCACAAATCATGGGTGTCCAACCCTGGTTCCTGGAGAGTCAGTGTCCTGCATGTTTAGCTATTTCCCTCTTGTAGCACACCTGACAGTCATTATCAGGCTTTTGCAGAGCTTGATAATGGGCTTATCATTTAAATTAGGTATAGGAAGAGGGATATATCTAACACATGGAGGATAGTGGCTCTCCAGGACCAGGGTTGGACACCCATGGCATAAATACTCACAGAAATACTGAACAGCATGCTTTTGTCTATGTTGTTAGAATCTGGGAATGGAAAGAAGACCTGTGTTCCTTGTAAGAAAGGCTTGTTCTCTGCTGATGACAGTGCTGATCAGTGCAAGCAGTGGACTAAGTATGTATACATGGTGTACACACACATATACAGATGTTGTTGTTTTTTTTTTAAATATAGTCTTTCCTGATGTTTGGAAAGGAAATGGGTTCTGACCTTTGCGTCACTACCAACCAGCTGTTATGACTAATATTCACACCACTTCCCCTGGAATACTCAACTAGACACCCGCCTCAACTGCTGGCCACATCTGTGACCATGATGACAATGAAAAGTGGAAGAAAAAAAATAATCTGTTTTTCTTCCACATCTGTCTTTCTTTTCAATGTCTTTACAGATGCTGCTGCTAATGGTTTTTGCTCATGAATGAATAAATTCTGCAAGTGTTCTTCTTATTCATGTTGTGTTTATCTGCTTCCCAGTTGTAAAGCTGAAGGCAGGACTGAGCTGCATCCAGGCAGCGCTCAGACTGATGCAGTGTGTGGACCACCTTTGTCTGGTGAGACACAGACCCATTATCTGTATTCATTTCTTATAAACATGCACATATTTACAGCAGATGTTGAGAAATAGTTTATAATGCACCTGTTATTAGAAGCATAAATGTTGCAAAAACTGAAGGAAAACATAAAAAAAATCCTTTGTAATTTATTGCACAACTTTCTGGGGGTTTTTTTATTGACAAAAAGTCTATAAAACAAGCACTGAACCCATCTGTCTTGCAGGTGCAGGACCCTCCTGGGTTATAGTTTCAGTACTTTCAGTCATCACTGTTCTCTGTCTCCTAATCTTACTCCTCTTCTGCTACAAGGACAAACTGAAATTACTTTCAGGTAAGTTACAGTCATTCAGATTTCTTACATAAGGTTATAGGTTTGACCTTTTTACAATATTGTGATTTATGTCTATGAGTAACTCAATGTTACATTTAGATGTGAGTCTAAAACATGTATTAATTTGCACAACTTGTGTTCAGCAGTGTGAGCAGTTGCATTGTATTAAGGTGTAATATGTTCTTGTGTGTAGTAAATCTGCGATCTTGTGTCCAGAATCTGAAGCGAACTAGAATACAGCAGGTAAGGTGACACACAGAAAGAGCAACATTTCACTCATGTATTACAGTGTTTACAGTATTATATGAATACAGAATTAAATACCAGTAAGGTCATTTACAATAATCTACAATTGTTCCTTTTGTTTTGTGTGATTCTAGGAGACATTGGCACCTCTCTACCACAGTGGAGGTGGAATACCTGGAGGTCCCAAATGCACACCATGTGAAACCACTAAACTTATTTGCCAAGCGCCCCACAACCCCACTGAAGAGACCCCGTGCACCTTCCCAACCTCTGTCCCTGAGGTCAAGGTGTCACTGCCATTTACTAGAGAAATGATGGAGAAAGAAGGAACCAAGGAGAAAACGATAAAAGAAGATCAGAGTGAAGGTTCCGGAGAACCGGAGGAGGTGTCAGAGGAAGAGGAAGTCACGAGTGTGTCTCCTCTTTTGGCAAGTTCTTGTGTGTGTGTAATTCCAGTTCATGAACCACTGGAAGTAGGAGAGAATGAGGACTGCAGCCAGGCGGTGAACCCTGGTACTCCAGGAACCTGCTCCTGTGGAGGGCTGGATGGAGATGAGAGGAAGAGAGAGAGTGAAAAAAGAGATGGTCCTGGAGAAATGTGTAGTAGGGATGTGGTTTTGTCCAAGAATGAGAGCGGCGTTCCATCGCTTGTCTGTCTTTCTCCTCCTTTCCTAAACACTTCCTCTCCAGTCCATCCTTCCAGCCCACTTCCTGAACTCTGCCTGCCCTTATCCCAGGCTCAGACAAAGCTGGAGTTCAAACCTCATCTGACTAACGGGTCACTGCTAAAACAGGAGGAACTGTACAGACTGACAAGCACAGACTCTGCCTCCTTAGACATCAATGAACCCAGTACCACATCTGCAGTGACCTCCGTCAGCCCTTTGATGACCTCCTCTTTTAATGGAGATCTCTACCTGGACAAACCGCCTGAGTACTTTAGCCCAGGAATCTCCTGCGTGGACAGCAGGGAAAATAAACTCTCATCTGGAGACTCGGAGCTGGAGTGTCCACCTGAGAGTTTGCAGAGTCAGCTGGCTGAACCAACTCTTACCTCAGGTAAGGAAGGTGAAAATGTAGACCAGGAGTGTCCAGATCCAGTCCTCGAGGGCCGGTGTCCTACAGGTTTTAGACATTTTCCTCTTCCACATGATTCAGTTTAACCCTTTAAATCCTGAAACTTGAGCAGAAAACACAGTAAAAAGAATTAAAATAAGCAACAAAATGAACAAAAATAAATAATACACTGACAAAATAATTAGTAACATGAGGAAAGTAAGACACAAATGGAGCAAAATTAAAGAAAAAATAATAAAATAAAAAGTAGAATATGGAAAAACAATGAGCAACAAAATGAACCAAAAGTTTGTCTTACTTTGTTCATGTTACTAATTGTTTTATTTTTGTTCATTTTATTGATGATTTTGGCCATTTTTGTTCATTTTGTTGCTTATTTTCATTCTTTTTACTGTAGAACTGCTAAAGTTTCAGGAGTTAAAGGGTTAAACTGAATCACGTTGAAGAAGGAAACGTCAAAAACATGTAGGACACCGGCTGTCGAGGACGGGATTTGGACACCCCTGATGTTGACTGATGGATTGATTGATTGATTTTAACAATCTCATTTCTTAAATAAAAGCACATACATGATCCAGTTCAAAGTAAACCACAACATATACTTAACTAAAAAATAAAAAACACAGTCAGGACATCACAATAAAGCCAGAAGACTTATTTCCATTGTGGTCTTTATATGTTGGATGACAGTCAAATACGAAATCAATTATACAAACGTGCATTTGCTATATTTCAAAAACATGTTTCTTTGAATAGTTTCCAAATTACTTTTTATTTAATGGTGTTAGTTACAGTCTGTGTGAGGAAAGCATAAAAAAGCTGTAATGTGGAGATAATTGACAACAGCATTTTGTGGTGTGTCGTAATATGACCACGGAGAATAAAACATTATCAAGTGTGTTCTATAATATGTACAAAACAAGTCGTTCACAGGCAGAAATGTAGTTTGTTCAAAGAAATGTCATTTATTTATTCAAAACGGTTTTCATTTTGGTGCAGTGGTTAGCACTCGTCCCTCACAGACAGAAGGTTGTTGGTTCTATTCCCACACCAGACCTTTCTGTGTGGAGTTTAGATGTTCTCCTCGTGGGTTTTCTCCAGGTACTCTGGCTCCTCCCACCATCCAAACACATGCACTGATAGGTTAACTGGTTAATTTAAATCACCCATAGGTGTGAATGTGACAGTGATTGTTTGTCTATATATGTTCAGCCCTGAGATGAACTGGAGACTCATAAAGGGTGACCTCTGACCCCGCCTTCACCCATTGTAGCTGGATTACAGAGGTGGAAAGTAACTAAGTAAAAGTACTTCATTACTATACTTAAGTAGATTTTTAGGTATCTGTACTTTACTTGAGTATTTATTTTTCTGGCAACTTTTTACTTTTACTCCCAACAATTTTGCATAAATATCTGTACTTTATACTCTTTACATTCTCAGAATAGATCTGTTACTTTTACTAAACAGACGTAACATCATTCATCCCTTCCTGGGACATAGGCCCCTGACATGGTCTGTCCATCTTTCTCTGTCCTGGGCGAGTGGTTCCAGCTGTCCCCAGGTGTCGCCAGGTGTTCCGTGGCCGACCTCTCCTCCTTTTCCCTTGGGGGGTTCCATCTTAGGGTGTGACAGTATGAAAAATAAGTGACTTTGGAAGGAAAATCGGTAGAGGAGAGAAACTGTGGCTTCATATTTTATAGTTATATGACTATTATCTCACAATTTTATCTCATGATTTTAACATTTTATCTTAAAATGAGGCATTTTTATTTCATATTTATAACTTTTTAAAAAAAATCTCATGATGACTTTTTACCTCGATTGTGACTTTTTTTTTTCTTCATTTTTTCCTAAATTTCTTGCCTGTACCCACAAAATTGAGTACTGTGACCTGATCTTCATCGATTGTCATTGGGTTAGGCCCCAATGACCCCTGTGACCCTAGTGAGGATAAAGCGGGTTCAGACGAAGATGTTATCATTAGATTCCTTCTTTTCATGAGAATGATTTGATTTCTACTGTATCAACCAAGTGAACATGTGATGCTGTCATGTTTCTATATAGAGGCATTTTCAGCATCTTTAGACGGTTGTGGACAGTCAGTTGGGTGTTTTAGTCTTATCTATATTTACATATTCTCACAGTCTGATCCTTCAACAATTTCACCATAAGAAGCAACTTGTAAAATTATCTGTTAAATTGATAAACGTCATATGTTTAAGTGATGCGTAATTCAAAGGGGATCAAAAACGACTTTGTTCTTTACAAATAAAGAGGGTGGGGCCTCTGCTCTGTATACATAAGCTTCAAAAAGACTTCCTCCTCTTCTTTTTCAGTTTTATAACAGGTGGTATCAGGTTCTAAAATGCATCACTCTCTACTACTATGTCAGTGTGTTTACTGATTCACACGTCTGTAATCTACATGTACTGTACACACTACTGTACACACTACTGTACACACTACACACTACTGTACACACTACACGCTACTGTACACACTACACACTACTGTACACACTACTGTACACACTACACACTACTGTACACACTACACGCTACTGTACACACTACACACTACTGTACACACTACTGTACACACTACAAACTACTGTACACACTACACACTACTGTACACACTACAAACTACTGTACACACTACTGTACACGCTACACGCTACTGTACACACTATTGTACACGCTACACGCTACTGTACACACTACAAACTACTGTACACACAACTGTACACACTACACACTACTGTACACACTACTGTAAACTGAGTCTCCAGTTCATCTCAGGGCTGAACATATATATACAAACAATCACTCTCATATTCACACCCATGGACAATTTAAATTACCCAGTTAACCTATCAGTGCGTGTGTTTGGATGGTGGGAGGAAAACCCACGTAGACATGGGGAGAACATGTAAACTCCACAGTGCTAACGAGTGCTAACCACTGTCCATTGCCGCTTGGAAACTCTACTCACAATTAAAAAAAAACATAAATAATTGCAATTAAAAAATAACTAATCATGACAACCCCAGTAACGACAGGTGGCTGCTGTCAAGACTCTATGATCAAATGCTATATCTTACCTCATCAATTAATTTTTGTGTGGCTTCCCAGAAAAATAAGTTAATCTATTTTTAGTTTGCGAAGGGAAATGTATAGATTTTCGGGACCTTGACCATTATTGGATATTTTCACCATGAACAGTCTGCAGTGTCAATGAAAACTGAATAAGTTGTGGTTTGATGTCATGGGGATAATTGGTCATTATGAAGAGCGTGGGACCACAGTTGTGTTTGCCTGGTGGATTGTGTGTTGTGTGTTTGTGTAGGCAGATACCACTATAATAGGCACTGGGTCGTACCCATGCATCATTTGACACTCTACATTACAGTGTTGGCTTTCCACTGAAGAGGTGGTACCAAGCCTCCAAGAATAACAGAATTTAATTTGGGTTGGTTTTAATGGAAAGTTTTACTGTCACATGGTTGAACTTGTATTGTTCTCACTGCAGCCTTTTTTCTGATGCCAGAGAGAGAGAGAGAAAAAAAAATGTCTGGGAAACATTTATGTATTGTGCCGCAAACACTGAGCAGTTATGGTTAGTTATACAAGCAGTATCAGAACAGTCAGTACCGTGGTTTGCACAAAACTAGGGTATTATTAGGTGAACAGTCACAGTACGATTTATACCAGGGAGTTGGTTTCACCGTCGGAATAAGAAGCTTGTATGATTATTTCCAAGGAATATTTGAATACTGATAGTTGGACCTTAAAGTTGAATGGGCCACACATGGAGGAGGAATAAGATATGTGCGTGTTTGATGAACTAGTACAACCATCAAAACCACACTCGTCAGACTACCTCATATATGTGTGTGTGTAAGTCTAAATGCCATCTACAAAGCTCCTGTTTACCCAGAATTCCATAGGGTTGTGCAAAAGTGACCACAGCTTTAATTGAAGCAAGATGTGCACAGCTTGAGTAATACTTTTATAACCCTGCCCACCCAACAAAAACACACGCACACATAAACTTGTGAAGTTTTTTTTACTCTTACTGATGACTGGTTCCTTTAATTACACTTTTGAGAGAGCAGTTTCCCATCATACAGTGTTAGGAGGGGTTTTTAATGAAGTCCCTGCATATGTTATTTAAAGGTCACCTCTCCACCTGAAAGTGTGGAAGCTCCACTATCGCACAGATCACACGCCGAAGCTGCTCAGTCTTATTTTTAAATTGTTCTGTTGGACTGTTCCTCGGCGGTGCTAATGACTCCACTTTATGTTCCTTATAAGAAAATAAAAATCTACATCCAGGAAATATGAACTAGATTTTAGGAGGACTTTATTGGAGGGATGTTCAACAATTTTTTCATCTTTAGTCAAACTGTTATTCTGCTGTTGTTGAGAATCCAGAAGAAAATCAGCCTGGTATTAAGAAAGAATAAACAGAGGAACCCAAGCTTATTCCGTAACGCTTTGTTTTCAAAGTTGTGGTGAAATGACATTTTTTCAACTAGACCTCTCAGACTGGTATTCCGGGAAAAGCTCTTGGATGGGGAACACAGACACACACTCTGTAAGTGTGTGATCCTGTTTGTCTCTGCAGTTTTATAGGCTTACAGTCCTTAGACGTGTGAGTGTGTGTGTGTTATAGCCTGTTTGCTTACATTAACTGCACTGTTGTGTGTGTGTGTGTGTGTGTGTGTGTGTGTGTGTGTGTGTGTGTGTGTGTGCGCGCCAAACACACAAGGCATAAGCCGTGACTCACGGAGGGTCGGCTTATTCTGTAGGCTGGAAAATCAGACAGGAGACTAAGAAAAATAGGAACTTGAGGTTAACCGTCTATGGGACTAATTAAGGAAATTCATGAAAAAAAAATAAATTCATAAAAAAAAAGAATATTTGATTTTAAGTGGATTAAGCCATAAATAGAATTTCCTAGGTTTAATTTACAAAGTTGACCTTTATTTTGGGGTACTGTCATTCAATAATGTTCTTCATCCCATTATGGGGTGGCTATGGCTCAGTTGGTAGCACAGCTCAACCAATAACCAAAGGGTTGGTGGTTCAAATCCCACTCTGTGTCCTTGGGCAAGACACTTCACCCTCTTTGCCTCCAGTGTCACTCACACTAGTGTATGAATGTTCAGTGGTGGTCAGAGGCACAAAATGTCAGTCTGCCCCAGGATACATATGTAGTTTACCACCACCAGAGGGAGCATGTTAGAGTGAATGAATAATGGGTCACTAATGTAAAGCGCTTTGAGTGACCAAAAAAGCACTATAGAAATTCAATCCATTATTATGTGTATATATTTTTTCACGAATTCTTAATGTAAAAAACAATTGATAAAAGAACAATGCCTTCATTGTCCATGAACATATTTGACTATTGATTTCATAATGATTCTATTCATGTTAGTTATGAATTCTGAACATAAGGTTGACTGTACGACTACAAATTAAATGAGGTTCAACCCCCACAGAAATCCAAAACAGTGCAGTTAGTTAAATTCTCAATTATTTAAAATGTATGGTACAATATGAGTGGTTAGACCCAGGCTTGTTATTTTTTAAAGCTGTTTTTTTCTTCTTTTTTTTTAAATGAATGTCCTTTATAAATGACATAGTCCCATAGAGGGTTCAAGATTGCTGATTGATTCACAAGTGAAACAAAGTTAACGTTTGTACAAACTATTTTGAGGCAGGTACTTCACGATTAAGCTCAAAAAGTGAGTTACTAAACAAAATCATGTGTTGAAAGAAACATTTTGCCGTCCTGCAGCCATCCCATAAACCTCACAGCCTTGACAAAAGTTTTGTTTTTCGAGGTCTTCTTTTTCTCACGGTAAAAGTGCTGGACACAGAAGCAACTGAGGAAAAAGGATCTGATCTGGTGGTGTTTCTGTGGTCATCCTGCTTGGTCATCACACCCACTGTCCATTTGTCATTTGGGTGGCCAGGATTCAGCCCCTCCTTCACCCACATCATTAACTACAGAGCTCTATTTGGACCATAGTGTCTAAAGCAGGGGTGTCAAACTCACTTTATTTGAGGGGCTACATTCAGTCCAATATGATCTGAAAAAGCTCCAGACCAGTAAAATAATAACTCCAGTATTTTTTTTTTGTTTCCCACAACATGTGAATAACATCAACAACTTCACACGTCTTAAGAAAAACAAGTGCAATTTTAACCATTTTCTTCCTCATTCTCATTTGCAGAACAACTCACATTTCAATTACAAATGCATGAAACATTTAGAGTAACAGGAAGAATATTTGTAAAATTATTTCTCTTCAGATATTTCAGCTGGTTTATATTTTTTCAGGTTTTTGTAATATAATTTATTTATTTTTAGTTTTCATTATTTATAGGTAATTATGATATTTTACTGCTCTGAGCTTATTGAGATCTAAGTATTCTGTATGTAGAACCTGAATTAAATCATTTTTACACCATTGATCATTAATATTTTCATTGTTATTCATCCTACGGGCCAGATCGGACCCTTTGCTGAGCCGGATTTGGCTGCCAGGCTTTATGTTTGACACCTATGGCCTAAAGTATCATCATAACTTTGCACATATAATCCAAGACCTGTGCTGAGGTGTCTGTTTTACACATGAAAATTAATGTGTTTTTGTCTCTATTCTTTTTGTAAAGCACCTTATGACGTTCATGCTCTTGAAAGTTTCTGTATAAATAAAGTTTATTATTATTCTATTATAAAATAGACCAGTAGCTCCTCATTTAGATACAGGACGTTTCTTTTTTCCCCCCCTCTTACCTCTAACCATCTTTCTTTTTTCTCCCTTGGTTCATCTTCACATTCAGGTCAGGTGTCTGGGAACCACAACACCACCTTCATCTCCAGCGGTCAGGTGATGAACTTCAGCGGCGATGTTATCGTCGTCTATGTTAGTCAGACGTCTCTAAGCAACGAAGAGGCAGGACTGGACGATGCCTTTGGGAACCCTGTCCAAGAACAGGCCAGCGACACAGCTCCGTTTTACCCGGGCAGCTTGAGGTCAGCTGTGGACTCCATTACCCACAGTACATTGCAGGAGGAGACACTCCCAGTCCAGGAATTAATGGACGAGCGTTTACCAGGAAAGAGAAAAGGGACAAAGTGATGTACATTTTTGTTAGTGATCATCTCATGTTGTTGTGTTCTTAAAGTTAGCTGACCTCTGATTATCTTTGTTTCACTCTAGATCAATTAGTTTGTTGTGAAATTTCATGTTTTTTTTGTTTTTGTTTTTTTTTTTTGTATTTTTTTTTTTTACCATTCCACATTTCCAAACAAAACAAAGAATCAGGGGTTTCTATATAATATAAAATCTAATTTAAACTATAATATAACAGTATAGTGGGCGGCACGGTGGTGCAGTGGTCACAGACAGAAGGTTGTTGGTTCTAATCCCACACCAGACCTTTCTGTGTGGAGTTTACATGTTCTCCTCGTGTCTGAGTGGGTTTTCTCCAGGTACTCTGGCTCCTCCCACCATCCAAACACATGCACTGATAGGTTAATTGGTTAATCTAAATTGTCCATAGGTGTGAATGTGAGAGTGATTGTTTGTCTATATATGTTCAGCCCTGAGATGAACTGGAGACTCATACAGGGTGTACCCTGCCTTCAGCCATTGTAGCTGGATTAGACCCCCAATAATAATTCATTTTATTTATACAGCACCTTTCATACAAAAACTGTAGCCCAAAGTGTTTCACATTGATTAAAAATTAAAATACAATTTTAAGACAAGGGTGAAATAAGAAATACATGAATATTTTATTGCACAAAATTATAAAATTACAAAAGTATAAGATAAACTGATTATACATACATTCTAATTATTACCAATGACCCCAGTGAAGATAAAGTGGGTTCAGGTGACGACACAACAGTATAGTATATAATCAG
The DNA here is from genome assembly GCA_020466265.1 of Siphamia tubifer. Lineage (NCBI taxonomy): Eukaryota > Metazoa > Chordata > Actinopteri > Kurtiformes > Apogonidae > Siphamia > Siphamia tubifer. Next base: position 35,206,880 of record CM035802.1, on the reverse strand, counting down.
TCGGGTGAATAAAAGAGCAACTTCTAAGGCTGTGACTCAAACTATACACATTTTTTTCAAGCATTTTATTTTTCTTTCAGGTTCTTCTTCCATCTCCCACATTAGTCACCAACCTTGATTCAGGCATCCCTTAAGTGCCTTTCTTTATTTTCAGTGGACAGTGCAGGGTTTTTTTTTTTTAAATGGAAAACCCCTCTATTCAAGACAATGATGGGGAATTTTGTTGTGAATTGGATGTGGAAATAGAGTTCAGTCTGGAGCAGTCATGTTTTAATATGAACATACAGACAAATGAATGCATTTAGTTTACATAGCTCAATATTAATAACGCAGCATATTTCTTTTTAGGATATTTTAGATTAAATATAATAATAACTTATTTAAATTTGACAATATGGAAAGGAGGTTTGCCCTTTGAAAATCCTGCACTGATAGTAAATGATACTAGAGTGTGTAGGCATAAGAAATGAATGAACAGAATGAATTTGTGAATTAAGGATCTTTTAATTTTAAATTACAAAATCTATATTCTAGTAATGAGATGCATCAAGTTTTGGTACAATGTCTTTTTTTATTCTGTATGTAAACGTTTGACTTTTTTCTTATTGTACGACAAGTGCAGTTTGTGTGAAAGAAAAATGCTATGCATTTGATAAGCTATTTTATTACTGGTTTGTTTTGTTTCAGTATGTTTTAAATGTTTCAACCTTAATGAAGACAAATAAAAAGCCAGCTTGTTTATAATATTTTGTTTTAAATAATTTTACAAAGTAGATATGTTTTATTTTAGAAGATGAATATGTGATCAGTGTTTGTACATATTTCCAAAGACGTATGATGTATTTGTGAAACTGAAAGGAGTTTACCCCCCTTGGCTTCCTCCAATTTGATTGACAGAAACAATTAACGGCAAGAAAAACACACATTTAAAAAAAGGGAAAATAAAAGGACTTCTGTGTTAGAATATTTCCATGTATTCAGCCTTAAAAATCATGTAAATATCAATTTGTTGTATTGAAATGAAAGACTAAAAGAAGGTTTTAATTGAAATTAAACATGTTTTGCATCTATCCCTTTGAGGATGGCTTCCATCCTGCATTCTGTGGTTACTTTCTGTCAACTTTCCTATTCTGGGATCGACAAATTACAATGAAAGAGTCATTTATCCCCACAAGATGATCTATAATCTTTGTGAAGCAGTGCTAATTACACATGTGGCAAGGCCTCTCTGTCTTTGCCTCAGTGATGACAGACAGGCAGCCTTTCATCATCCCAGAGATGGTGAGCAGCTGTGAGGAGAAACTAATCTAGCATTCAGACCAGCCAGCGTCACAGAGAGACCACATGAGAAGAGCTGGCAGCACTCGCTTAAGCCTGGTTTAGGTCAGCAGGAGTGTGTTTACATATGTGTGTGTGTGTGTGTGTCTAAGTGTGCATCTTGTCTCAGCTTATTTTATGGTTGTTTGTGAAAACAGGAAGTTATGACTAGCTTTCACATGGTTTATCTGAGACCTGGCGAGCCAACACAGAACCTGACTGTAAGTGATTTTAAAAGGATTTAGCTTTTTTTTCAACGTTCCTCATGTGAGAAACAGTGTCTCATTTAGCTGAAAGGATGTTAAATGTTTTAGACCAGCATGTTGTTACAGCCCACTCCCACCCTCTAGTGGTAACTGCAAAGAATACACAAAAGCATTGAGTAGAAATGATGGAAAAACCAGTGACAAAAGAACTATTCAGCTGATGTAGTGGTTGGTGAACATTCTAGAATAATGACTTTATAAATGTTTTGCTGCAAAGAACTTTTAAAGTGAAATTAAATATTGTGCAAATGGTGGTTTGAAGTAGATTTGATGGATCTGAGACAAACAGGGGTGTCCAGATCCAGGCCTCGAGGGCCGGTGTCCTACATGTTTTATATGTTTTATATGTTTCCCTCTTCGACATGATTCAGTTTAATCTTTAGTGGAATCTTTAGCAGTTCCACAGTAAAAAAGAATTAAAATAAGCATCAAAATGATCAAAAATGGTCAAAGTCAACAATAAAATGAACAAAAAATGATAATAAACTGACAAAAATAATTACTAACATGAAGAAAGTAAGACACAAATGGAGCAAAATAAAAAAAAATAACATAAAAAGTAGAATGTAGAAAAATAAAGAATAAGCAACAAAAGGAAGAAAAACTGTCTTACTTTGTTCATGTTACTAATTATTTTGTCAGTTTATTATTAAATTTTTTGGTATTCAGATTATAGGAAAGATCTCAGCTACAACCTCAAGTAAGTATTATATTAAGAAAAATATCATAACACTTTGATTTTAGGAGATTTCTCATTTATTATGACATAATATGGATCTAATAATTAGGAGAACATTGTTGATTGAAGTTTCCTTGATGGTGGATAATGACAAATTTATCAAAATTAAAATAATAATTCAGTCCCAGGGGAAATTATTGAGTGCAAACATATTGTTGTGTGTAATTATAATGACAATATGAGATTATACAGTGAGAAAGTGACATTTATTTTGCTTTTATTTTCCCTTAGCTGTAGCCTAATGAAAGATGCTAATATTATTCCAGGTCAGTGACATTTATATTACTTGTATACAACCTTCGAAATAGATATCACATTATCTTATACTTCATCGAGTAGTACAGGGCTTTCACTTTAAGACAATCAGTAAATCATAGTTTAAAGGACATAAAACTACTGCTTTTGCAATAATTATCTGAAAACAATCATTATATTGTCTCATGTTCTATACCTATTTGCATTAATATTTGAATAGAAGGTAATGTTTTGTTTTGTTTTTTCCAAACTATCCTGTTGAATTCTATTACAACACAATAAAACACAGCTGATTTTATTGGATTCTAGCACTATTTCTGTTTAATATTATTAATTCTTCAATATAATGGCCATGGTCTAGAGACGTCACCCAGCATTAGGTTTCATTTAGCTAACATTTAACATGATTTAGCGTTAACATTCACTAATTTATTCTTTAAGAAAATGTGAAAAACACTCTATTCAGCAACATTTAAGTGAGACCATTATTAAGACCATCCTGTGGAAAGCACCAGGAAATCCACAGTGGTGAATTTCTGAAATTAAAGCTGACTCACCTGTGCATCCAGGTTTAGGATTTCATTTGATACAGACACTTAATCTACTTCCACTGATGCGGTACTTTATTCAGCAGCTGCTTTTTTCAGTTACTTCTCAAATTTTTCACCTCATTATTATAGTTTTATGTATATTTTACTATTAAATGATCAAAGCACAAAACGTCTATTAAACTATACATAGCTACAACCATAAAAAGTCACTGAATTGGTTAAAGTAATATTTAATTTTGTTCATTTACACCAGGGGTCTCAAACTCATTCCTTTCAGGGGCCACATTGAGCCCAATTTAATGTCCAGTGGGTCGGACCAGTAAAATAATAGCATATTAATCTAGAAAAAAAATTACAATTACAATTTTTTGCATTTTTTTTAGTGCATGCAAACCCTATTACCTTATGAGCTCCAACAAAAAAAGGTGTGAATAACCTGAAAAAAACCCAGAAATATCTCAAGAAAAATACATGCAAGTCTAACAATATTATACTTCAATTTATCATTTACACATGTGCATTATGGATCAGATCTACTACAAAGACACTTAACTGTTAAAATTGTGCCTAATTGTTCATATTCCTTCATGTTTTTCACATTTTATTGTTACAGGATAGTTCGGAAGTGTAAATATTTTCCCAATTTAATGTTATTTTTGCCACTATAAGAAAGACAGAAGTTTGAAGTTGTCATTATTTATAGGCATCATCATTACATCAAAATGAGAAGAAAATATGGAGTAATTCTTTTAATGTGTTATTCTGCTATAATTTGACTGTAGACCCTATTGGTCTGAATGTGGAACCTGAACTAAAATCAGTTCCACAGCTTTTAACTATATATAATTTTTTCACTTTGCAAATTCATCCTGGGGGCCGCAATGGAACCTTTGCCGGGCCGTATTTGGCCCCTGGGCCGGATGTTTGACACCCGATTTACACAGAGAAAGATATTATATATATATAAAACATTTAATCTCCTGAGTCACATGTTAACTTTTGATAATTACAGTCATCAGGAGAACATGAATGCTGCTCCTTTTATAAATGTTTCTGCTTTATTCATATGATTAATCACTGAACACTGGAAAGATGATGTTTTAATTGATTATCACAGTTCCAACAGAGATGTATTTGTGTTAAATATGAACTCCTAGACAAATTTAAGTCACACTTTCTCATATCTTGATCCCCTCTTCTCTCTGAACTTCAGTCTTGAGTGTGCGTCACTGAAGTAAGGATAGCACCAGTTTATGTCGCAGCTGATTTAAACTTCAGAAATGGAAGCAGTCAGGTAAGAAACTTCAGATGATGATACGACACCATTCTGTACTGTGTCTTATACAAGTGTGGTGTTACAAAGCAAAAGAAAGTATATTTTCTTCCTTCCTCTTTGGGTTCAGATTACTGCTTTAGCTCATTTCAGGCAGTTACGAAGAGTTGACATCATATAATTTTCAGATTATACATTCACTGTGATTTTGGTCACATGAAGCTTCACTCACACTGTATTTGTTACTGTGAGTTTAAACAAACAGCCAACCACAGGTGTTTAAAGTACTTACATTCTGTACTTAAGTAGAAGTACAGCTATTTGTGTGAAAAAATACTTTGGTAAAAGTAGAAGATTCAACTCTTCTACTTAAGTAAAAGTAAAAAAAAGTACAACTTCTCAATTGTAATAAAGTACAAAAGAAAAAAGTAAAACTACTTTTTTTGTCATGAATGCAATAATACTTTAGAAAATAAAATCAGAATAGTTTCAAAAGTGAGTTACTGTGTAGATAATGTGTTTGATCGAGTCACAGTTACTCAATTTTGGGCAAGAAATTTACAAAAAATTGGGGAAGAAAAGTCACAATTGAGCTAAAAGGTCATGAGATTTGAAAAAAAGTTATAAATGTGAGATAAAAATGCATAATTTGAAGAGAAAAAGTCAAAATTATGAGATAAAAAGTCAAAATTATGAGATAAAAAGTCAAAATTGTGAGATAATAGTCATATAACTATTGTATATAAAGTCACAACGACTTATTTTTCATACTGTCACATCTATTTAGTTTGTAAAAGTAATGAGAACAAATATAGGGAATAAAAGTAAAAAGTTGCCAGAAAAATAAATACTCAAGGAACAAAGTCCTTTTAATGAGTTACTTTACACCTCTGCAGCCAACATAAACAACAGTAGTTTTGTGATTTTTTTTCTTAATTTTATTTTTTATAAAGGTCTTTTATTTTCTGCTGAATGTGGTTTTGAACAACATATGTGGTGTCAACATCCTCCTTAATGCCCCTCTGTCTCCACGTCAGGACTCTTTTTGTTGCCAAATGGTCTTCAGACACTCGTCTGGACGGGAAGACAGCTATAGTCACGGGTGCCAACACTGGAATAGGCAAAGAGACGGCCAAAGACCTGGCCAACAGAGGCAAGCAATCTGAGCAATTATATCTACACAGGAAAAAAAAAACAAAACCCCAGGGTTGTTATGGTTGTTGGGTAATATTACTGGCAATGAAAGCTTCAGACCAGTTCTGACAACTTACAAATACTATTTGACATGAACTGGTATTAATCTATTCAGGTGCCCGGGTAATTCTGGCATGTAGAGACATGGCCAAAGGAGAACAGGCTGCTCGTGACATACTGAGGATGGTGAAGGGAGCGAAGGTAGTCGCCAGGCAACTGGATCTGGCTGACACCAAGTCAATCTGCCAGTTTGCTGAAAATATCTATGACAGTGGGTGGAAGTCACACATGTACACTCCTAAATACAGCATTTTTTTTAAACATATCACTACTACTATCCACAAAATGTACTGTTTTTTTTTCTAGCTGAGAAGGTGCTCCACATTCTGATAAACAATGCAGGTGTAGCCATGTGTCCTTATGCAACAACAGTGGATGGATATGAGATGCAGTTTGGAGTCAATCACCTGGGTAAGAATTGGAAATACTCAGACACCTTTAAAAAGCAGCTAAAGACTCATTTGTTTATAGCTGGGTTTCAGTCACGTGGTTCTGATGACGTGTAGAGGCGGCGCGAAATTTGAGTGGAGGTCGGAAGTAAACACGGAGGAGACGCACGAGAGCAGCTACTGTTCCACTTTAGACCCAGAGGTATAAACAGCTTGTGGAAAAATATATCGGACGTGATCCGTATTCAATGAAAATGTCCGAATACACAAGTGATTTCAACTATCGAAGCTGTGGATATCACACATTACTTGGTCCTCCAGACTTCTTACTACACTAGGCAGCAAATTAAAGCCTTTAAAAGTCTTGAAGCGTACACTTTTTTTGTCAGCGGGTGGGTTCACAACCTTGAAATAAAAGGTCTTCGTGATGGATACAGTTTGGTGTTTGCTAGGGTGAGTGTTTGTTCTTATATTGCTTTATATCTTAAACATGCTAACAGTTAGCAGTAGCGGCTTTAACGTTAACAAACATGGCCGCTGTGGTTCAGGGCTCTCCACCGTTCACGTCAGATCTAGAATCAAATCCGGGCTCTCAGTCGTCTGTTGCAGATCCAAAATCGCCTTTACACATTGCAAACGTTGATGTTGTTCTGTCTTAAGCTTCATCATTTTCTCACGTTTGACAGCAGATTCCGATTTTGGCTTTCGTTCGTAACTGAGTTTGACCGTAGGAGCCCAGACCTCCTCTTCATCATCATCCCAATAAAGTCAACATTAAACTACTGGTAACTTTAAATCACTAAGTAAAAGAGAATTTAACGACAATCTAATGCTAATAAGTTCGTTTGCAAACACAATATTACCTCTGAAGAAGTGGTCGCTGCAGACACGAGCATCTCTTGATTGAAGACTGAGATTTAAAATCTATTTTTCCGACGTTTTTCTGTAAGCTTCCTCCATTTTTCTCCTCTTCGTTAGGCGATTTTTGGTACCCTAAAATACCGTTTGTCGGTTTCCCGGCTCGATCTACCGGAGCATCCATAAACACAACAATACATAGGCATTTTAGGCTTTGTCTTTGTGTTTATCTTTCTCACTTCCGACCTCCGCTCATTTTTCGCGCCGTACGTCGACGTCACATCTACGTCACGTCTACGTCAAACGAAACCAAGCTATTGTTTGTTTATTGTGGATCCCCAGTAGCTTCCACTGTAGTGGTTACTAGTCTTCCTGGGGTCCCAGTTAAAAACAGTAGTGTTTATACATTATTCACAACAAAACATAAACATGATTCATAATGTAAAATATATTCATCAATCACAGCAAATACAGTGACAATGCAATAAAAATAACAGTAAACACATCCCAAAAAATTAAATAAAATAAACACATATGGTACACCATAGATTTTAATGTTCTTTTAAATGCATGTAAATTGTTCCAGAGTTGTGAAGACCTGAATAAAACAGACTTTTGCAGTGAATTAGTTCTTGGTTGATTAATCACCAGATCAGTGCTACAAGCATGTTGAGTGGAATATGAAAATACGTTTACACTTACCTTTGTTTGAGTTGTTGTTTTTGCTGTCATGTGTCTATTTGTTTTAATGTCGCTTCCTGCCTTTACTGTGATTTCTGTTTGTTTTATACCTCTATTACTTTTGTGAAGCACCTTGTGACTTATGCCCTTGAAAGGTGCTATATAAATAAAGTTTATGATGATGATGATGATGGTTATTATTATTATTCATAAATATTCTGAATATATTCCCTAATGTCAATGATCAATTGAGGTAAACAAAGGCTGTCACAGTCATTTTGGAACTCATTCCATTGCACTTATTTTCCTCCTATTAGGTCATTTCTTCTTGACCTTCCTGTTACTGGATTTGCTGAAACATTCAGCCCCATCCCGGGTTATAAACGTTTCATCGATGGCTCACAACATGGGTAAGATCCAATTCGATGACCTGAGTGGAGAGAAAGACTACCACCCTGTCAGAGCCTATGCACAAAGCAAACTGGCCAACGTCCTGTTTACCAGAGAACTGGCCAAAAGGATGGAAGGTAAGGCAGTGAGAAAAATAAGCTAATGTACCATGTATGTCTGTGTTTGTCTTCTTTCTGTAAGCCTTCTTTCTCTGCGTCTGTGCGTAAAAAATGGATCTGTGCCTGTTCCTGGTGTGAGAGTCTCATGGCTCAACCACAAAACGCTCTGGGCAACAAATGGAGCAAGGAGCTACATGTTTGGTAGAAAACAGAGCTGTCTGAAAGAATGAGTCACTTTTTCACAGAACACACTTAGTCTGTGTCACTACTAATCTAATAATTTCAGCAAATCAAAGTGGTGAAAATGTGTCTGTTTTGTGTTTGCAAGAGAAGAAACGACACAATTCTGAAAAGACAGCATCCGTGTTTAACAACTGTACTGCCTTAGAGGTGGAAGTAACTAAGTACAAGTACTTCATTAATGTACTTAAGTAGATTTTTTAGGTATCTGTACTTTACTTCAGTATTTATTTTCCTGGCAACTTTTTACTTTTACTCCCTAAATTTTTATATAAATATCTGTACTTTATACTCTTTACATTTATATAATTATCTGTACTTTATACTCTTTACATTTATAGAAATATCTGTACTTTATACTCTTTACATTTATATAAATATATGTACTTTATACTCTTTACATTTATATAAATATATGTACTTTATACTCTTTACATTCTCAGAATAGACTCATTACTTTTTCAAACTAGACAAATGTGACAGTATGAAAAATAAGAAGTAAATCAGAAATTGCAATTTACAATATTCTAATTTTGACTTTTTATCTCATAATAATGCTTTTTTTTTTAAAGTGTCTGGTCCATATCCACTAAACTGAGTACCATGACCCAATAAAACACATATTCTACATCCTAACTCACTTTTAAAGGGATTTATTTTTTATTTTTTTCCTGATTAAATAAATATTATCTCTTCCATTGCAAAAACTTTTACTTTATTACAATTCAGAAGTTGTACTTTTTAACTTTCACTTCAGTAAAGTACTTGAATCAGTACTTCTACTTTTACCAGAGTATTTTTTCACACAAGTAGCTGTACTTCTACTTAAGTACAGAATGTAAATACTTTGACCACCTCTGCTCTGTCTGCAGCTTTAGGTGTGATGGTTTATGTGGTGGACCCTGGTATGGTTAATACTGAAATAGGGAGACACCTAAAGCAACCTGTCGCAGCGTTACTGAGGACCTGCAACTTCTTGAGCAAGACTCCAGCAGAGGGAGCCTTCACTATCATCTACTGCACCGTCACTGCTGAGAATCAGATGCTTACTGGAGGATACTACAAGTAAGTCTGTCTTATCACAAGAAAAGCAAAGTTAAATCTATAAGAATGAACTTTTAACCCAGTGTTGTTATATTACAACATGACATTTGGGTCTGAAAGTGTTAAATATGGAACGAACAGCCAACCACAGGTGTTTAAAGTACTCACATTCTGTACTTAAGTAGAAGTACAGCTACTTGTGTGAAAAAATACTCTGGTAAAAGTAGAAGTACTGATTCAACTCTTCTACTTAAGTAAAAGTAAAAAAGTACAACTTCTCAATTGTAATAAAGTACAAAAGTAAAACTGCTTTTTTTTGGTCATGAATGCAATAATATAAATCAGAACCATTTCAAAAGTATCTAAAATAAAGCCTTTAAAAGTAAGTTACTGTGTAGATAATGTGTTTGATTGAGTCACAGTTACTCAGTTTTGTGGATATGGGCAGAAATTTTAGGAAAAATGGGGGAAGAAAAGTGACAATTGAGCTAAAAGGTCATGAGATTTGAAAAAAAAAAAAGTTAGAAATGTGAGATAAAAATGCATCATTTTAAGAGAAAAAGTCAAAATTGTGAGATAATAGTCATATAACTATTGTATATAAAGTCACAGCGACTTATTTTTCATACTGTCACATCTATTTAGTTTGTAAAAGTAATGAGTACAAAGTACAGATATTTGTACAAAAATGTTGGGAGTAAAAGTAAAAAGTTGCCAGAAAAATAAATACTCAAGTAAAGTACAGATACCTAAAAAAATCTACTTAAGTACAGTAATGAAGTACTTTTACTGAGTTACTTTACACCTCTGCTTTGAGGGTTAACATTAGGGTCTTTAAGGGTTAAAAGTCTGGGCCTCTGGGTGTTAAAAACCTAGAAGTATTTTTGTAGAGGGTTTTGAATATATTTACTCCCTCTACATTTATCACCATTTTCTATAATATCACCCCCTGCATTTTTAATGAAAGCAATCCATTTTATTTAACATTTTCATTAACACTCAGTACTGAAAACTGAAGCAAAAGTGAGGTTTTCTCCCAAAAAAATATAATAAAGTGTCTACAAGCATTGCCATTTGTCAGACCAGATGGGTTTTTATTTATTATTGAATCGATGTTGCCGAAAATGACACTTCATATTTAGTATGGAGCCTTAGAACGTTCAAATTCAGCACATGTGATTCTGCTGAAAACCTTAAAAACTGCATTTTATCATGAATTACTGAAAATTATATTGATAGGATTAGTGGATCAAAGGTTATTAAACATTTTACAACAGTTTTGGTTACTGGCAACTTTTTAGTTAAGGATCAAACAAAGGAAAACACGCTAAATATTGTCATAATACATCAAACAACTTAATCTGAATAGAATAGAATAGTTCTGACATGGACTGATAGGTTAATTGATTAATCTAAATTGCCCATAGGTGTTAATGTAACAGTGGTTGGTTGTTTGTCTCTATATGTACCCCATCTTCACCCATAAGTAGCTGGGATAGGCTACAGTGACCTCTGACCCTAGTAAGGATAAAGTGAGTTCAGATAATTAATGAATTAATAAGATAAGTGGTGCCCGACATAACAAACCCCGCCCCTCTTGCACACATTTGACCCGATTTGCCCTGTCTCTTTATTATTACAAAGACACATTTTTGGTGACTGTAATCTTGACCTTTGACCTGCATTCACCTGAATGTAATGGGATATATTCTGGACCACCCTGTACATTTCCTGAAAATTTAATGGAAATTGATCCAGTAGTTTTTGCATAAACCTGCTTATAAAAGGTAAGATTTTAAGACTGAACTGTCCACAAGATAAGTTTATTTGTATATCACATTTCATGTACGGGACAATTCAAGGTACTTTACACAAAAACATATAAGAAAATTACAATGATGAAGATGCATTAAAAGACAATTAAAATAGAGACATAAAAACATTTAAAAGCAAACGAGAATCTAAGTAAAAGCTCCAGTGAACAATAATGAGGATATAAATCAATATAAATCAATCACCTAATGTAAAACTGATGCATTTAGCATTAACTATGGTTGTAACTGATAAAGTCAAAGTGAAAAGTAAGTGAAATAAAGGAAAGTGAACATTTGCTGCTTACAGTATCAGAGGTGGGTTAGTCACAGTCCTGCATGTACTGGTTCAAACCTGCAGATGATTACACTAATTATCCCATTTACCTGGATGAGGCATTGTGCTCATCAAAATGGACTGGTTCATGGAACAGGTTTGAATGGGAGTGAATGGAGATAAATTCTGATTCTGTTTGACAACTGCTCTGAAATCCACATATGATAGTGATTTATAAGAAATATTTGATGTGGCATAGGCAGACCACCCATGTTTGATGGGAAGCAAATGTATGTGGGCTTAGTAAGAGACGAGAATGTGTCGCGTATGTGACGTCACACTCGGCTCAGCTGTGGTGTGGAGTCTGTGGTGACGTCATATATGCGCCGGGGCGTGTAGTCCAAATTCTTAACAGGTTTTACTCACAAATGAATTAGCCGTTGGTTTCACAGAAGCAGTTGAAACGCACATCAATAATTATCATTTATTATGAGCTACAACATGTGTGTGTGATTCAGGTCACATGACAAACCAGATACTATTTTAACATTTTATTTCCCATTGAATAACATTCATTAATTTTCTGATCTTAGGCCCCATGAGCCTCCTGGAAAAGCTCCCCATACATGGCAGGATTTTTATTTATTTATTTATTTATTTATGTTTGTATGTATATGAATGTGAATTGTTTTTGTATGACTGATGTTTGTATTATGAGTCCCTTGTGGGCCTTGAGTCTATAATAAAGTATAGATAGATAGATAGATAGATAGATACCCACCCTTGCACAGTATATTTTCAAACTTACTGCAAAATGTCTTAAAACAGTACATATGAAACGGCTCTTATTTAATTAAGATGGAGGAATGGAATATTTCATCACTGATTCCCTCATTTATTTTAATCACAAAAGTGTCTCTTCTGTTCCTTTTCTAATTTTCTAATTTTCCATTTTCTTTTGTTTTCTTACAACAGGGATTGTGCCATATCTGAGTGTTGCAAAGCCGGGCAGGATGATGCTACTGCACTAAAGCTGTGGGCTGTGAGCTGCCATCTGCTCGGTATCCGCTGGAGATAAAACTCAACATGATTCTGTAAATGTTATAGCATCATAACACATTATTATTCTAAAGTGATCTCTGCTTGTTTAACAAATGTCACTTTCTTTTTCTTGGGCAGACAGATACTGATGTTTCCCTGATGATTGGTTTATAAGTTTATATCTATATGTTATGGTGGATGGATATAATTACATAGTTCATGTGAATGCTTGCATGTTGTTGTTGTACAGGTCAACATGTACTGTGGGTAATGGACATATATTAGTAAGTAGGTACATAGGACTTCTAATGGAGTCTGAAGTGGGTTAAAAGGATCATGAATGCTAGAAATGGCCAGAAAAACATGGAATTAAAGTACAGTAAATTGAGAGACCAGCGTATGTCCTCATGTTTGTTCTTGTTTTGTGCTATGGATAAATAAAATTAAAGAACGTGAGAAATTATATGACCTATGGATGCATAGATCATGTTTGTTTTTCTGTGAAGGACTGTTTTTTCAGTGTAAATCTATCTTTAGAAGTCCTCATGGATGGATATAATTAGCTTTTAGATATCATGGTCCATGGAGGAATCTCAACTGGCCATGAAGCAATGCTACAATAACAGAAAGAGAAGGAAGAACGTCATTAACCAGAGGGCAATAAGCTTTATGAAGTGTCTATTTAGTAAATTAATTTGAATTCAGGGGCCACATACAGACCAATAAAATAATAACATAACCTATACACTGTAAACCTGGAACACAAATATACTTAAAGCTGTCATTCTATGGTTATTTCATTAATATTACTGTGTTCTCCATTGTTATTGAATACATTGTGTGTTGGTTCTATTAAAAAAAACAAAACATCCAGATTGTTTTGTTTCCAGCTGTTTTTTCATGGTAGAAAAATGACTTGAGGTCGAACAATAGAGTTTACTGGTACTTCCTCATACATGTCTATGATGTGGTGACGAGGCGTCTCTGATTGGCTCAGAACACACACTCTCCATGTGTGTTTTACCTTTACCCAAGTAGCATCCAGCTTGGATTCGTGCCGTTGCTTGTTCTGAAAACATGCAGGGAAAAAAAAACGAGGCTTTATTTCCACAGAGAGCACATGAACCAGTTTGATCCGACATTTTTTTCCAGTTTGTGCAGCAGCTACTGTGGCACCGTCTTCTCTTGTAGATGCTAATGCTAATGCTACTTTAGATTCACTGCAATGGGGGGACAGGGTTACCCCCACGTGGGTGAAGTTAAAGTCCATCTGACGTCAGAAGGACCGGCTTTTTCTGGGTCCCTTGTTCCTCTTGTTGTTTTGTGTGAATGCAGTATGCAGCCAGTGGAGGTGATGAACCACTGTCAACGCCAGTATGTGTCAGTAACTCTGGGTGACCCATCAGATTTCAAAAGGAGAAAAGTGGAAAAGTTTTCAGCAAAATGACACCTTTGAAAAATGACTCAGAATGCACTTAAAAATCTAAGTTTCAAGGATCCGAGGACTTTTTAGTGTCATATCGTAATATGTTAAACATGTGATGCAATGAAATTGGTTTCCTATGGTCCCAGAGCAGCACAATATCAATCTATATTTAAAATATAAAAAGTAAGGCAAATTTGAAATTAAAAAGTATAGGTACTTTTTTGATCCTGAAGGAAATTCAACAATACAATATTACATGCATTGAAAACACTAAGTTAAAAGGTATAAAGTGACTGTGGAGAATAAATAGGAATAGAGTAAAAATGTTTAATATACTTTTTGACTATATAGGTTTTAATGTGACTGTAGAAAATTAACGTGTATAGTGCAATTGTAAACTGGAATTAAGGATTTAAGTGTCTATGGAAGCAAAGCAGTATGAATAAAACTACTGACACTAGAAGTGCAGGTCATATACAATAAATAGAAGGAGAATTACAGATTACATTACATTATTATTGTCTGTGCATCTGTGGTGGGGTCCAGGTAGGGATGAAGGGTGAGGCTGCAGGGGCTACAGGGGTCCTCCAGAGTTGATGACATTATTTGGAAATATTAAGAATATATTAATGAATATATACTCATTAATACAAACAGTTAAATGTGTGACTGCATTTAAGTTAAGTGAATTTAAATAAATAAGTTTTCGTTATGACCACACCTCTTTATTTTTTTACCTGCACATACCAGTCTGAGCCTTTTTCAAAATTTAAGGTTCAATTTTATTGTCATTAAGTGTGTAGACATGGAATGAAATCTGTACTCAGGACCAGCAGTGCACATCACAAATTCCATAAAAAATAATACTAGACCTAGATCAGTACAACAATAAAAATCAAATTAATGTTTAAAAACAATACAAGATTAAAGTAGAGATAAAAAAAAGTGCAGCATGTTAAAAACAGAATAAAAGTGTCTGCAGACGTGACAGTTTTGGTCAAAGCGTAGCTGCCGTAGGAGTTCAGGTTTTTATTCAGATCAAAAACTTCTAAGCAGCTGTTGGCTATCGACAGTTGTTTTAACTGTAACAGGAGTATTTTGTTTTATTTTCCACCAGTTCCACTAATATTTTCTCTCAGCTCGACGTCCACGAGCTGACATACTGACACTGTCATACCCACGATGCACTCTGTCACCTTTCCCCTCATTCTTTTCACCTTGTTCTCATTTAGTTCTCACACACCTGGTCTCATCACTTCACAATATTGAAGTTCTGTTTGTCACTTTGTCTGAGTGACGGTGCAGTGGTTAACACTCACAGACAGAAGGACTGGTTTTTATTCCCACTTGGGCTGTGTGTGTGTGTGTGAACCTGGAATTAAAATGATTTTAACACCTTAACCCTTAAACTCCTGTAACTTAAGCAGTTCCACAGTAAAAAAAAAAATTAAATAAAGTAAAATAAGCAACAAAATGAACAAAAAATGAACAAAAATCAATGTTAAACTAACAAAATAATGTGTAACATGAACAAAATAAGACACCAACAGAACACAATTGAGGAAAAATAATAAAATAATGAACAAAACGTAGAAAAAAATAATTAAAAGTAAGCAACATCGATAGAAACTAATAATATTCACAAAATAAATAACACAAAAAATCCAACACAAAAAAGGAATAAATGACTCGCGTTATCATTTGGTTCCAGTAGTTTTAATTTGTGCTTTTTCTTGTTCTAAATCACTTTCTTTTTGACACCTGAACATCACTTCCATGAACAAAATTCTCCGTAAAATAACACTAAAAAAAACCCTTAAATTATTCTGAATTGTTAAACTATAACATCCATTCAGAACAAATCAGAGGTTAAAGGGTTAATTACTATGATCCCATGTCCTACTAAGACATTTATACCAGACCGTTTTTTTTGGGTCCGCCAGCCATATATTTGACCTCCCTTCTCTTTTTTCATGCATGCATTTGTATTTTCACATATACACCTACAGGAACTGTCATAAAATACTAATATAACAGGTGTTTTTTGCAGACATTGTCACGGCTGAAGTTGCTGTTTTATTTCCCATGTGTCACCGCCTGGTAAGTTGTGAATCAATTATGCATCAGCTCTCTTCTGATTGGTCCATCCGTCATATTGTACTGAGTAACGCGGCAGGGGTGGAGAGACATGACAAGCCCGAAATGCACTAATGAACTGCTGGGAACACTGACAGACCTATATTGTTCATTTGTTCCTGAGGTGATCCTGTGTTCCTGAGGTGGAAAATTTGTTTTTTTTCTGCCGAATAATGTCTTGCAGGTAGGTGAAGAATATCCCAAATATTCCAAATGTGTTGCGGAAAAAGGAAAGCTTTGGTGACTGGCACCATTTATTATCAGGAATGTTGGAATTTTAAGGAGATTAAACCGCGTCGATAGGTTTGGTATTTGTATAGATCTGTGTAACCTGCCGATACTTTTTATTTATTTATTTATTTATTTATTCATTATTTGCTTGAATAATCGTTTAACCGAAATCCTGTGCAGTAATAGTGCTTTAATTGATAATACCGTGTGTTTTGTTGGTGTATTTACAGTGGCACATATTGTTTTAAGAGTTACTGTAATTATTTGTTGGGTAATTTACATATACTGTATGTAAAAGCAAACTGCAAATGGAATGACAATTTGGGAGTAAAAAAAAAAAAAATTGTTGTTAAGGTATATACAGTTTTATCTTCTGAAAATACACCATCCTTTTTGTGCGTTATGAGGTTTCTTGTATTGATCTGAGTGTGTGCTGCAACCCCTGGTCATCTGAGGAGAGACTACAGGGGGACATTTGGACAAAATGATATTTGTTATGATGGGAAATTCCCTTTATTGCACAAAATATAAATCTACATTGTGTCAAATATACCCTTTTTAAAAATATTTTATTTATATATTTATTGTTCAACAGTTGTAATTATTATTGGATAATTAACATCATAGATTCAAACTGTAAGGATATGGACATTTTGACAAAATGGTACTACTTCTACTTCTCAAAATACAACATTTACTATGTTGAAATACAGGCTCTTTACTGCAACTACACATTTTAGTAACAGATGTATAAGAGCAGTAATTATTGGAGGATAATAAAGACAAAATTGCAAGGGAATGGACATTTAAGACAAAATGACACTAGTTATGGGTAAAAAAATTGCATTTTCTTTCTCAAAATCCATCATCCTTAGTGTACGGCGTGTGTTTGTCTGTATTGATGTATGTTGTAGGAGTGTGTGCTGTAACCGCTGGTCATCTGAGGAGAGGCTCGATGGAAAAACAGTCGTCATCACTGGAGCCAACACTGGGATTGGAAAGGAGACGGCCAGAGACCTGGCAAGGAGAGGTAGTGTTCAGAGCTGTCAGTCCAGCTGTGTGTGTCTGAGCGTCTGTCCTCCATCTGTTTCTGCATCAGTGATACTGGCTTTTATTTCCCCTTTTTTTGGTTTGGACATTTTCTGCTTGTTTCTTACACATTCCAGGCTCTCTTTATGAATTAGACACTTGAGCTGCTTGTGTGACTTTTTAAGCCTCTGTCCTCTGACCTCTGTCCTCAGACGTCCGTCACAGACGTACAGTCCTTGTTATACATACTGTGTGGGTGCTTCTGTGAAACAGTCCTAACAACAAAACATGAGGGCTAAAAATTCAAGCTTGATGTAGACTGTTATAGAGCTAGTTTGAAAGCATTTTGGGGGCTATTTAAACAATAAATACTTACTGAGATAATAGAGAAAATAGTTTTTGGATAAAACACTTTTCTTTTAAAATATAAAAATCTGCATGTAACATCCTAAAATGACAAGAAAATTTCATGTTACTATTTTTAATACCTTTTTTTTTATCTTACACGTATATTTTGGGAATCAAAGTTTCACAAAAATGGCTGCTGTTGGAAAATCACTAGCAATTTACTTGTGTTTAAATGGGCAGGTGTAAGGTTTAAATGTAATGCGGGTGCACACGGTAATGTAGGTTACATGCAAAACCTGGAAGGAGACTGCCAATTTATTTAAAAAAAACAACAACAACACATGTCTGGATTAGAAAAAAAACACTAGGGTCATCAAATTGAGCACACTGTCTGTATTTATGGCGCTATATAAGACCAAATCAAATGCACTTACACCTTGGTAGATTTTCCTGTCCCCATTTTGGTCCTATTTTTGGCCCAATATTTTATTAAAAATCCAAAAGTATAATTATTTTTTCCCCTTTATCTAAGGTCATCATTGGGTACATCCTGAGGTGAGATATATCTATATTTCTATTTTATTATTGAGTCTAAAAAGCAGGCAAAGTGCTAGATACCAAAATGAACCCAGTTTAATAGAAGCACTCATATATTACTGTGACAATTGGTACCATTTACCTGAATATTGGTTTAGTTTGTGTACTCAGCCAATTTATTAGGCTTTTTTTTTAAGTATCATTGACACACGTATGAGCTTACATTTAAGTCTGAGCATCCTTTTAATGGGAACATCTGATACTACATTATACTTCTATGTAGTATCTGAATGGGAGACAGAAACACTCCATTCAGACAGTGATGGAAGACACTGAAGGGGACAGAGGGAGCATTGTGAGGGTCTGCTCTCCTCCCCAGACACCAGCTAACAAAGAGAGACCGGAGGGTGCACCCGGCAGTGCTCATCGACGCACACACATGCAGAGAGACTAACATGAAAACTGGTCGTGCTTATGTGATTCACTGCTCACTGGTCTGCGCTCGGGCTCAGAAAGGCTCAGCATGGCGTCGACCTCCACTTCTGTGTAGAGAGTTCGTATCAGCTGGTGTGTCTGTGCACATGTAGAACATTTCTATAGAAAATGAGAAGCAGAAATCCCTTTTTGTTCCTGTGGTTTAACCTGTTTAGATATGACTGTAGCACAAAGCCAGGGCAGACTGAAGCATCATTATCAGGGGAGCAGCTTTTTCCCTGCTGAATTATTGGATCACGTTTCAGTAAATGGGGATTTGCAATAACATGATGACAACATGATTAGGTTTGGGAGGACTCATTAGATAAATGTGGCCACTCAGGGCTCTGAATGTTGCCAGGGGCAAAAAAATAAACCTTTTTAAGCATTTGAGTGTTTGTGAAATTCCTATTATTATTATTATTATTATAATTATTGTAATGCATTTTCTATTTTTGACAAAGATAAATGGTGTTATTACTCGACTACTTTAAGTTTAAAGATAGAAGTTATTTTTCTCATGTGAAATGAGGGAGCACTTTCATGTGTCCCATTTACATACTGAAGTTTATTCACGCATGCATTACACCACGTTTAATCATGCAGTGGATGATTCTTCATTCCTTCTGTTTGTTTACAGTGACATTTAAATAAGGGGGTGGATGGGCTTGTTTTTTTGGGAAACATGGAAACAATTGAGTTTTCCCACATGTGAAGAGGAGTCATGAAACAAAGACACAGTGATGGGATACAGACGCTACGCTCTAACTGATTAATGGCTCTAGTCTTCTATAATGGTTGGGCACAGCAGCTATGCTCTGTGTTTGTGTAGTGAGGGGTTAGTGTGGGTCTTGTCTACTTTTGAGTGTGTGTGTGTGTGTGTGTGTGTGTGTGTTTTCCTCAAAGCTCCTTTCCGGGCTCATTAGGGAAGATGCATTGTAATTTGCATGGAATGAGAATGACACAGTTGAGAGGGTCTTATGTTCATGTGTGTGGAGTAAATGAGATGCTGGATTGAGGGGACGATCAAAGTACGCACACACAGTGATGCAGGAAGTCCCTCTTTAATTGGTGTAGGAGGATCTGTACGCTTACAAATAAACATTTAGACTTTTAGACATAGACATAAACAGGCTTTTATTGTCATTCAGATTCTGCACAAGTATAACTTGGCAAACGTCATCTGGCTGCGTTTCACCAAACTGCCGACAGTCAGGTTAGCACAAGTGCATACAGAGAGACTGGCTCAGCAACAGTATTTAACAGAATTAAATATATGGACATGGTAATTAAATAAAATACTGTATAAATCTAAAATACAAAATGTAGTTCAATTATAAAATCTGTGCAAATGTATCATGCTAAAATGCTAAAATGCTAAAATGTGACATACTGTACATGTCCCTTTATGTTAATGATCTTTGAAACATTAGATTGAAGGAACAATTTGAACCTTTAGCTGAGGAGGGTATTTATCCTAATGTGTCACTGCTGTTGATATTCATTCTGTTATGCTATGGCTAGTTAGCCTAGCTGCGTTAGACCCCAGCGACAGCAAATCTAATTTCCTACCAAAGTAGTCTAGTTATGCTCAAAGTAACTTTTGGCCAGCTGAGTAAACTAGCTCACCTCTAGTGGCAAAAATATTTTTGCCTGAATTCATTCATATCCTAGTCGGACTTGCCAGGCTAACGTTTGGCTAGGTGTCCCTGAAACTGGCCGATGAATCACAGTGAAGTATAAAGTCAGAGGGTGAGCGTAACAAAGGGATGACAGAGCTGCGATGATTCGGAGAGAAACAACCGGAAACAACCATAGAAGAAGAACAACAACGGGTGGTGATTTCCTTCTATCAAAGATGAGTGAAGAAAACATCAACAATCTTTAAGTTACTGTCGTTCAGCTCCATAATCCACCATTTTGTTTAGTCATTCCTAACTTTCTCCAGTCTCCTCCATGAACTTCAGGCGCTCTAACTACGTCCTCCTAAAGATTATACTGATTGGTTGTAGTACCGTCCTATTGCATACAGAGGATTTGAAAGACAACCATTTAGCCCCGCCTCCCCTGACTATGAAGCACCACTAGACCTATACGTGGAATGAATGGGGATAGCGTGGCTAGGCTAATGGTTTGTTTTTCTTTGTTTTGTAGCAGTCATTTAAAGCCCTTACTGAAGCCTGCTGTAAATTGATCTGTGTTTCCATATTCATGACGGCTTTGAGGTTTGTTTGCTCATGTCTACGTAGGGATAAGGTCAACAAAAACTGAACTCTGTGTGTGTTTTAGAGAATGAGAAAAAAGATCTGGACAAGTCCTCATGGATGCACAGCTGCAGCCAGGAAAAATGTTTGTACTCGTATGAATGTGTGTCTTCAGAGACGTCTACTGTAACAGAAAAATGTGCCAAAGCAAAAATATTAACACAAGATTGTTCCTGCTGTGATGTAAAACTGAAAACTCCACTTGGTAACTGTTCAAGTTACTGTCATGTAAACTTGAAATTATTGTTTTACCAGGTTGTGAACTTGGTTTTTCAGGGGCGCGCATCATCATGGCGTGTAGAGATCTGGAGAGGGCGGAGGAAGCCAGGACGGATATTTTGGAAGACACGGGAAATGAGAACATCGTCATCAGAAAGTTGGATTTGTCTGACACCAAATCTATCAAAATATTTGCAGAAATAATTAACAAAGGTAAACAATCCAATTGGGGCTGCACGACTTTAAATGAAAGTGACATTGTGATTGACACAACAGTCAAACAGAATAGTGATCAATTTGGAACATACATTACAGTATCATCAGTCTTGTAGCTGAAACGATTAAATACAATTAATTAAAAATAAATTAAAAAAAATTTAATCATGAATAATAAATAAAATCATTTATAATAAAAAAAATGGATGAATAAATATAAATACATAAATATTTAAATTTATTTATATAGATACAAAAAAAATAATTGCAGGAGCTGCGACATGATTATTGCGACACGTACATTACAGTGTTGATGCTCAAACAGTATTTTGTGCGGCTCTAGATCCAATGTTTTTGTTCTAAAATGAGGAACGACCACCTTATATTAGCCTCACAAAAGATAGGTGTGAGCACAAACCCTGTTATATCAACCATATATTCAAATTGAATTTATTTCTCTTAACAATTTTTCATGTTGTTGTTTTCTTTTTTTTAGAGGAGAAATACGTGAATATTCTTATAAATAATGCAGGCGTCATGATGTGTCCTTATTCCAAGACTGTTGATGGTTTTGAAACGCAGTTGGGAGTCAATCATTTGGGTAAGTTGTCCTTCTTAATATTTGTTAGTTTTTTTATTCAAACAGTCTCATGGTGTGAATTAAGAAAATAAAATAAAGATACTTAAAAGTGCACAGAGGTTCATGAAAACTCTTAAAAGTCGAGTAATACCTGTGATTGTTATTTATGTTGTAAGTCATGTAAACAAGCACTGGAACTTGCAGGAAAAAGGAGTTTCCTTAAAGGGATTATCCGGAGTAAATTGAATTTTAGCTAATTTTTGTAGATGATTGGGAGTACATACATATAGTTTACACAAATCACACCATTTGGATGTGTTAGCATGGAAGTGATTAGGGCGTGTCTATTCACTGACACGAAAACCTATTTTTAGATGAACTTTTCTGAAGTTCTAAACAACATCACACTTACATGGTAGTAAGTAGAGGGTCCCTAAAGACAAACTAAAGTGTCCTGAGGTCTTCATGTTGTTGGATGGTATGTCCACAGTTACTGATCTACAGCCAGTGCCGTTCCAGATGCAGAAGTCATCTTTAGGAGGAAGTCTGAAACAGAGATATACACTCTGGAAATTCTCAATTTTTCAAAAACATATTCCAGTATTTCATTAGAAGTTAAAATGAAGCTGTATACAACAACAAAGTTTAGGCTACTAACAGGTTGTAGTTTAAAAACAAACAAACAAATGCAACAAAATCTTGAATTTCCAGAGCGTGTAACTGCACTCGGGAATCGACTATAGGCATATTTCCACTATCAGAACTTCCGGGATTTTTTGGGGGGGACATACTTTGACTGGGCCATGAGTTAGCCTGGTCCTCTCAGGCGTCGTCTCCATACAGAATGGCCCTGTAAGAACCTTGCGATGATGTCAGTTGCTACGGTAACATCAGTAACTACAAAAGCACTCCGAGAGCGTAGACCTCCGCCAAGGTAGACCCCCACCCCCCTACCCCCATCATCCCCAAAATGAAATCAGTTCTTCCTGTTCACATTTCCAACATATCCTGAAAATTTCATCAAAATCCGTCCATAAGTTTTCGAGTTATCTTGAACACAGACAAACAGATAAACAACATGAACATTCTTCTTGTCCATTCTATCTTCTTCTTTTCGCTGTTCTTCTACTTCGTCGTGTCTTAAACTTCCTCCAGTCACTACTCTGGAGTCGTTTGTTGCGATCTGATGATGTCATTTGCGACAACCAATCTGTGCAACTTCCGCCCAGTGACTCTACTGGGTCGCTCTTGAGTACCTACCCTCAAGCAGGAACTCCGTTGGTTCCTGTAAAAGTTCCGATAGGCGGCCCTGTCGGAACGGCCCGGTCAGAGGAAACACCCTCATACCGTGAAGTTCCTGTAAAATGGGCCGGAAGTTCCGATTGTTGAAACACGATTTATCTATTCTCCCAATCATCTAAAAATTAAGATCAAATGAATTTTGCTTTGGATAATCCATGTTTTCCTGCTCTTAGAAATCCCACCAATGTCACTGTATTTTTGTTAACAATGTTAACAGTGACGGGAACATGCTGGACTCCAACACATCCACACATACAACACAAATTTAAAAGTTGTATTTTATTTTTAAAATTGACAGTGTACATATAAACATGAATCATTGTGAAGGAGAGATGCCTGTACCCTGACCCTTACCTCAGCCCTCATTGACCTTTAACCCTAAGCCATTTAAAGATACAAGGACAAAAAAAAAAAACTTAAAATATGTCCATTCAGCCTCAAACAAATGCATACACACAATTGCTTACAATGTCTGTACATGTGCATTAACATGTACATGTAAATGTTAGGGGAGGTCAAGAGTAGAACAGGAAACAGGACAATGGTACAGATGCAAATATCTTCAAGTTTCCTTTCTCATGTAAAAGGTTTCCTTCCAGATTTGACTTTAGTGAACTTTCTCCTGCTAATTCTGTCATCTTGGTGGACTTTATGCAGAGATCAGGTCTTACAAATACAGTGCAATTGTGGAAAAAAATATTAGACCACATCTGATTTTCTATAATTTCTTGTTGATTTTTTTTTTTTTTTTTTCCTAAATCTTTATTTAAGCAGCTCAGACTGGTACATCATACAGGGTACAGATAAAGAAAGGCCTCCATCATGTGTGTACATTTTCTAAAGTTTATGTAGATCCTGTCAAAAGGAATTTAACAGTAGGAAATTGGGATAAAAAGCAGATAATACAGTCGTACATGTAGACAAATATATCATAGTGATTAAAATAATAATTAAAAAAAATTTAATAATGAGAAAAAGATAATAATAATAATAATAATAATAATAATAATAATAAAAAGAGGTAGACAGACATTTCTTTAAGCAGGTCTCACCATCACAGCTCTGGTTAGAAGTAAAACCACGTCAAGCCCCCAGTCCCACATGACCTTTACCCCTGATCCTCACTAACAACTTCTTGCTGATGTTAATTGCTGGTACAACTAAAAGGCACATGTGTTTGGACAAATATAATGAGAACAAAAAAAACAATAATGTCACAGCTGCTACCTACCTATCTATTTTCTATTGTTTTCTTGATAATAACTAAAATAACTTTCATTAATATCTATGGCATTGTACTGTACATACAAAAACAGTGCTTTTACGACATCCCATGTTTTCTTCTCTGTTTTAGTCACATGATGCACACAAGAGTTTGTACTTGATTACATAACTATTGTTTTTCGATGATATTTGAAGCTCGAATAATGTTTACAGCGATTATGTTTTCAAGACTGTTTGTTTTAAAAAGCTGAACTTCACCTCATCTCTACAAACAGAATATTGTTCCTCACAGTGTTACTATTCATTCTTCAAATCTTTAAACAAACAAACAAATGTTCGTCCTGTCTGTCCTGTCCAGTCTTTGTTTCCCCCACACATCACTGAGGTGTAGCACTGCCCTCCCTGGCTTATAATAGAGAGTTCTAATAAAGGATGTCTGCTCAGCTTTCAGGGAGGACCGATGATGGTCACACACATGCACTAAATATTAAAATATTTGGCTGCAAGACTAAAAAATGCATTGATCTCAAACAATGTTGACACCCTCTCTGTTGTGTTAAACAATGAGAACAAATGCAGACAAAATAAATAAACAAATGGCAAGTTCAGAGAAAAACTGTTGTAGAGGAGTGTGTATTAAGCAGAGGTTCAACGCTTCCATGTAATGTCGACATCTGTCCAGATAATGGTCACATGTTCTGTATGGAAGAGGAAGTGGAGTTTGCTGAGGTTTGGGGACAAGTGATCGCTACTACAGTATGAAAAACATGTGACTTTCATGACATTGGATGGAATCATGAGTATGGCACGACATGGCATGTGTTAAAGAATGTGCATGAGCAGTAATATTCATTAGAAAAAGAGACAATGAAGGGTTTTCCATCCCATTCACAGATCTATTATCTGTGCTGCACGTCTTGTAGCTCTTTCTATCTATCCATAACGACACTTGCAGCTGTTTTTTGAGACTCTTTGTCAAATATGTTTTAAATAAATTGAGTTTTTGAGCTACGGTGATGACAGTTCAGAACATCTTGTTTGGATTAACCCTCCACGTACTCATGTGAATAGTGGTTTTCTTTTAAAAAATCTGCATTTTCTTTGTCTAGAGTGGAGTTTGAAACCCCCTGAGGTGTGTGTGAAAAGACTACTCAGTGATTCTGTTTTTTATTTTCTTTCTTTTTACGTTTTCTTTCTTACCTATTAGTTATTTTATAGTGGTACCATGTGTCATTCATTACCAAACTACAGACTGAATGTGTTTGTCACCTCTTTTCTCAGGTCACTTCCTGTTGACTTATCTTTTGCTGGACCTCATCAAGCGTTCGGCTCCGTCTCGTATCGTTGTCGTGGCGTCAGTGGCCCACACCTGGACCGGGCTTCGGTTAGATGACATCAACAGCGAGCAGAGTTATGACACCATGAAAGCGTATGGACAGAGTAAACTGGCTAATGTCCTCTTTGCACGCTCACTGGCCAAACGGTTACAAGGTTAGTTTGTTTGTTTGCTTTTATAAATCTCGGTTAACAAAAACACAAAAAAAAAACAATTGGTGACAGAAGCAGGTATACAAATGTATTGAAATTTCACATATAGAATGAAAGCAAGAAAGACTGAAAAAAAGAAAAAGATGTTCCAAAGCCGATACATGATGCTTATCAATACAGATAAAAATATAGCAGAACAGTGAAGGAGAAAAAACAGATTTGATCGTGTTTTTATATCATTACTATAGTTACTATAGCTGTGCTCATAAGTTTACATACATTCACTGAATGGACATGGGATGGTCTTATGACAATGACATCTGACATCTGTCATTGGCTACAGCAGGAAAAAGTGACAGTGAAGGCGTGTCCATCTCAGTCTCCTGACCTTTTGGGAGATGCAAGAAAACCCCAAAATCTTAAATTAACTGAAGAATACTAGCTTTACCATCTGAGAAAATAAAGTTTGTCATCCACAACTACCACAAAAGATACAGGCAGTTAAGAAATGGACAATGGAAACTAACAATCAGGGTCATTTGGACATTTTCATTTGTCAGTATAAATATATAATATTGTCAGTAAAAAGAGCAACATTTCATAATAATGGATTGGGTTTATGTAGCTCTTTTTTGGTCACTCAAAGCACTTTACATTAGTGACATTATTCATTCACTCTCACATGCTCCCTCTGGTGGTGGTGAACTACATTTGTATCCACAGTTGCCCACAATGGAGGTAACGGTGCATAATCAAAGCAGAACAAAAACCAGAGATACATCAAGACAAATACCTTCATTATATTAACTGTTAAGATTCAAAATCACAAAATAAAAAAATGCCACTTTAGTGCCTTGCTCAAGAGCTCATCAGTAGAGCTTGCTGATGAGCTGATCATCTGAATCAGGTGTGTTGGAGCAGGGTGACATCTAAAACATGCAGGACAGTGGACCCTAAGGACCAGGGCTGAAGACCACTGATCGAATGAACGTACATGTAAAAATACTCATAATGAAATGAAGCTAAACTGTGTCAGAATTCTGTCCATAAAGAATCGCCCAGTGTTAATTTTGTCAGATAATTTTTATTTGGTTTTAGTGTCATGACGAAAATGTAAATTTTGTTTTAGTCACAATTTAGTCGACTAAAATTATTTTTGGTGTTAGTCTAGTTTCAGTTGACCAAAATTCATAAAATTTTATGTTATGAATTTTAGTCGACTAAAAGTCTGTGTTTTAGTTGACTAAAATAATTTTAGTCGACTACATAAGAAATTATCAACATCTTGGGACAACATCTTCCATTATAGTCCCAAAATACTAAGATAAGAACCTACTAAAACATAATAAAAGCCTAAAAAAATACTAAGATAAACACAATAAAATATAATCAAAGCTATGAATACTATGATGAAAACACAATAAAACATAATAAAAACTAGAAATTAAAAGATAAAAATACTAAGATAAAAACACAATAAAACGTACTAAAAGCTTGATTTATTAAAAGGACTAAATGGCAAATATTCCTAAATATGAAATGTGGGCTGTATAGGAAATAAAATGTGACTCATAAAATGTTTGTGTTTGTCACTAATTGCCAATAAAGGAAAGATAATGTATGTCAGAATCAAACTGTAATTAACAGTATGAAGTCAGAGAAACTGAGAAAAAATACAGATGCACCTTGCAGCTACACACCTACAACTTGAAACAGGAGCATATTTTAAACATATATAACATATGCAAATGTGAATGAAAGGGTCGTAGCTGTTTGCATTGTATTTGTTTGTGTTACAGTGTACAACACATGGATGCCACTGCTTGTATATATGTTGCAGGTTCAGGGGTGAGTGTGTTTTCTCTGCATCCGGGGGTGGTACAGTCTGACCTGTGGAGGCACCAGCACCAGTGTATCCAGGTGGCAGTGAAAATCTTTAGGGTTTTTACAAAAACAACAGTAGAGGGAGCGCAGACGACCATTTTCTGTGCTGTGGAGCCAGGCCTGGAGAGTCAGAGTGGAGGATATTTCAGGTAACACGCAGAACATTGAAGCTTTCTCTGCTTTATCCACCCTGTTCTGATGCAACACTTCTATGGCACAGTGTGTAATAGTTATTCTCAGTTCCCTACGTGTGTTCATTCAGTGACTGTGCACCTGCAAGATGCTCCCGGAGCGGCTCTGATGACGACTTGGCCCAAAAACTGTGGGAGATCAGCTGCAACATGCTTGGCATCACCTGGCAGTGATTTGAGAAGAAATGATTCGTGCAGGGAAAGACGTTACATGTCAAGTACATCGTTCGAACAGCACTACGAAGCACTTTTACAGAGACGTTGTGAAAAAAGGAAAAAGGTGTTGATGAGATGTACAGCCCAAAAGTCATCGATTTCACTGTCAAGAGTGCCTGGATTTTATAAATGAGGGAAAAAAAAAGCTATTGTGAAATATTAATCACCTGAAATTATATGATATTTTAACCTTGTCATTTTACCCGCACTGTTTTGTAAGCACTGGCCATCAGTCAGTAATTCACATTTAACATTGAATTTTTTTTTCCTAAAATAACTCTATAATAAAAACTTATTAAAACCATTTAATTTGCCCAAGAGGGGTATTATTTATTCTTGGTGGTGGAGGTGGTTTTGCATGTTTTGTTCAAATTCTGCTTTAATTACAAACAGTTTACAGTAAAAGTATAGCAAATGCAAGTATTGATGTTAAAATTGACTTTAATTCAAATGTATTAAGACATGAAAGGCTAGTGGTGCCCAGTACAACCCCCCCCCCCCAAATACATACACACACACACAGATATTTGAACTGATTTGCCCGTCTCCTATCCCAACGAAAACACATTTTTTTGTGATTTTGACCTTTAACCTACATTCACCATAATTTAATGGGACCACCTCGCACCGTTCCTGGATATGTCATAGAAATTGGTTCAGTAACAAAAACCTCTTTCTCATTCAGTGAGCAGCGTAATAATATTTAGAGGTAATTTAAGATTAATGAGTTCAACCTGCAGATACTAATGTGATTAAAATCAAATAATGTGAACAGATGATTATACCTTCTCCATTCAGACTGGTTTGACCTTTTACCCTTTACATATAGAAATACTGTACATTCAAATTTCATGGTTTTAATTGGTGTAGTGTAGAGGGTAGGTTAGAATAAAGGACCCAAATCCCTCACTATCTCCTTTATATAATTTCAATGTTCTTCTGCATTTGTTGCCAAACTGGATATTCTCGTCTTTGCTGCTATAACATTAGACCTTTCTAGTAAGAAAGTTTTGTAAATTAGAATTACAATCACAAATGAAATGACATTATCTCATTGCTTTAACTCATTATTAGTCAAAAATGTTCCCTGTTGTAACATTTACTCAAATGTGTTGCAGTCTTGGATGTACATAAATTAAATGAAACCAACCAGAAAAAGCATGAAATAAGTTGTGTTTATACTGTTGTCAAGGAGATAAAATCTAAATCAGCTTTAATGTCACTGCTTGTTTTATTAACCCATACAGTAAAAACCAAGTTGTCCATTTCTGGCAGTTCCCAAATTAATTTTTGCCTCCATTTAACCTTTCTGAAGCGATTTATCAAAATGTATTATATTACCCTTTGTGTTTTTAATTTTTCACTGTAAACTGTATATTTTCTTGTATTTAATGTCCTGTGTTTAACATAGATGCTCATTAAAATTATGAGAAAATTCAAAGGTTTTTATGTCGAAAAAGTGACTTCTTTACACCTTTGCTACGTAGACTGAACATCTGAATGGGTCCTATTATGATGACTATGAAAAGATGAATAACTGTATTTTACACCAATTATTTACATGTATTGATAGGATTAGTGTTAAATTAGGGAGATTTCTGTTGACTGCCAGTGGTGGTTTGGATCTTTATGGGTTAATTTACATTTTCTAAACTCTGCCAACTATTGTTTTTTTCAGGGTTTTATCTTATTAATATTTAGCTCAGTTGAGAAAATATGTTTTGCCCTTAAATATAATAAAGACATACTGTATATAAAATGTCACTTTGATTTTATGAAATGAACCTTTCTGCATTTGTATCATATATGTATAATCTCAGAATTCATTATTAATGATCAAAATGTGCTCCAGTCTTAAGTGGATCTGCTTCATTAAAATACTTATTTCAGTTTGTGTTCTATAATCAGCAGTGTCAGACATCTGTGTTGTTTAACTGAATGGTTCAGGTGATACGGTTGCAATGTTTCTGCACATATACGGTTAACTGTAACACATCTTACTCTATATCACAGGTGTCAAACATGTGGCCCTGGGGCTAAAAGCAGTCCGCCAAAGGGTCCGGTCTGGCCCCTGGAATTAATTAGTGAAATGCAAAAATTACACTTTGGATATTAACAAAAACGTTCAGATCAATTTAATCTAAAGTGAATGAGACTAGTTAAACACCATTATAATAACCTAGAAATAATGGACACCAACCTAAAAGTAATTTTCCTCTGTTTTAGTGTAAAAAATAAAGTACAAAAAAGACTACAAAAATGGGAGTAATTTTACCAGTGTTCAACCTGTTACTAAATGTTTGTATATTTGTAGATCTACTGTGACCTGTAAGTTGTGATGCTTGTTTATAAATGATAAACTAAAGCATAATATCACCAACATTGCACTTATTTTTCTTAAGAATTCACAGGTTCATATTTGTTCATGTTATGTTCAAGTACAAAATGTAGATGAAAACATTTTTATTGTGGAATTTTGCTTCTTTTCCCTCAAAATCAGAAACTAGGAAGTTGACCTTCTAAGTTTTTATCCTATTATTTAATTATTTTATTGATGTGTATGTGGCCCCTGACCTAAAATGAGTTTGACACCCCTGCTCTATATGTACATGGTGTAAAAATTAAACAGACACACAAAAAGCTGCTTGTTTGAGGGTTCTTTTTGTAGAGCAGGGGTACGCAGCCCTGGTCTTTGAGAGCTACACTACTTTCCTGCATGTTTTAGATGCGTCCCTCTTCCAACACACCTGATTCTAATGATCAGTCCATCTTCAAGCTCTGCAGAAACCTGATAATGGTGTGGTTGGAAGAGAGAAACGTTCTTAAACATACAGGATTGCAGCTCCCTAGGACCAGGGTTAAAGGTTATTATATAGTAAGAGTAAATACTTGTGAACAAAAAGATGATCACAGAAGTCTTGCATCCTGAAAGGAGGTATAATTTTCCACATTTAAGAAGATAGAATATAATTGGTGCATTAAATATGATTTGCATCTGTGTAATAAAAGATGTGAGCTTATGGATAATTTTGTTATTTATTGCTGTGTAACATGAATAACAGCACATAGTGAGTGCAAAAGGCTGAAGCGAAAGATGAACAGAAAGCATAAGAATTTTCAAGAATGTTTTAATCTAATTCACATGGGGCCATATTAAGAACCTAAAGTATGTGGGAGGAGTCAGACAAGTGATTTCAAGAGTGTGACCAGTGCTTTTACCATGTAAATAACACTGACGTCTACAATACTAGGCTCATATTCACACCATTTTTTATGATTTACAATGAAATATCATTTATGTGTTATTAATCAATTAATGACATCATGATGATAACATCTACCCTCACCAACCACTTTATGAGGTACACCTGTCTAACTGCTCATTAACGCAAATGTCAAAACAGCCAGTCGCATTGCAGCAACTCAATGCATTTAGACATGTAGACACAGTCAGGATGATCTGCTGCAGTTCAAACTGAGCATCAGAATGGGGAAGAAAAGTGATTTAAGTGACTTTGGTGCCAGACATGTTGGTGTGATTATTTCAGAAACTGCTGATCTACTGGGATTTTCACACACAGGGTTTACAGACAATGGTCCGAAAAAGAGAAAATATTCCGTGGGTGTCAGTTCTGTGGGTGAACTGGCCTCACTGATGCCAGAGGTCAGAGGAGAATGGCCAGACTGGTTTGAACTGATAGAAAGGCAACAGTAACTCAAATAACCACTGGTTACAAGGTCTGCAGAAGAGAATCTCTGAACGCACAACATGTCGAACCCTGAGGCAGATGGGCTACAGCAGTAGAAGACCACACCAGGTGCCATTCCTGTCAGCTAAGAACACGAAACTGAGACTGCAATTTGCACAGGCTCAACAAAAATGGACAATAGAAGAATGGAAAAATGTTGCCTGGTCTGATTAGTCTCTATCTGCTGTGACACTTGGACGGTAGGGTCAAAATTTGATGTCAACAACATGAACGCATGGATCCATCCTGCCTTGTATCAACAGTTCAGGCTGGTGGTGGGGGGATAGTTTCCTGGCACTCCTTGGGCCCCCATTGAGCGTCGTTACAACGCCACAGCCTACCTGAGTATTGTTGCTGACCACGTCCATCCCTTTATGACCACAGTGGAATCTTCTTATGATGCTTGATTAATCTCAAACCAGCTTCTTGAGTTTGCTGTACTCAAATGGCCTCCACAGTCACCAGATCTCAATCCAATAGAGCACTTTTGGGCTGTGGTGGAACACGAGGTTCGCATCATGGATGTACAGCTGACAAATTTGCACTAACTGCATGATGCTATCATGTCAATATGGACCAAACTCTCTGAGGATTGTTTCCAGTACCTTGTTAAATATGTGCCATGAAGGATAAAGGCAGCTCTGAAGACAAAAGGGGGTCCAACCCAGTACTCGCAAGGTGTACCTAAATAAAGTGGCCGGTGAGTGTAAGTTGATGTACATGTTTAAAAACACTGCTTTGCTACACTTTCAGGGGTTTACAGTCAAGTCAGGAAGTGGATGTATGCATAATTTTTCAACATAAAAATAATTTCATATATATAAATGAAGTCAAATCACATATTTAATGTCAATGTTGAATTATTTGTGACAAAAGAGAAATTAGAAAAATGTCAATGGAAATCAAATGAGTCTAAACATTTTCCACAGTGTACATAATGATGCAACCTTTTTTTTCAATAAGCATTTTTTATTTTAAAAAAAATATATTGTCCTTTTTCATTGGACTCCTTTTTAATCAAAGCTGTGAAACCTGTCCACTACAGAGGACAAAAATTCATTACTGGGTCCCAGGAGGAATAAGGATGGCGGCAGACAATACTTTGACCTCCTGGCCTCTAGGTGGCAGTGGAGACACTAACTCAAACATTAACCAACAAGAGAACGAGACTTGTACGCATGCGCGGACTAAGGATACGTCAGCTCTTCTTCGCTATCAAGCTTTACACAGCGACGTGGCCCTCAGTTCTCTGACCGTCTTTTCATCAGACACGACCACAACTAAAGGTAAGTTTCTTATATTTTGTCACACTTTACTTTCATGATAATCCAAGTAACAGTCTAACATGATATATTTGGCTTTTGCTCATTTTTGTTATTGTATATATTTTCCGGTTATTTGCAGTGCTTTTCCTTCGTTAGCTAGCTAACGTTAACGTCAGGGGTAAACTTCTAAACAACATCGTCTTTCTCGACGATAAAGCCATTTTTACTTAAATATGTGAATGTTTGTTATATACATGGTAAATAGAGGAGCAATTGTCACAAATTAACAATACAGACAGAACTTTGTGGTAAGCTAGTTATTACGGCTTGATGCTCAAGTCAACGTCAGCACTGAGACTAGTTCAGTCAATGATGATTATGTGAAACACTGATTTTGTTTTTATTGATTCTACAGAATAACTATGGATCAGGTTATGCAGTTTGTCGAGCCCAGCCGGCAGTTCGTCAAAGACTCCATCAGGCTTGTAAAGAGATGCACGAAACCTGACAGAAAAGGTATAGTCTAACTTTGTGTACTCATGTTAATGTATTGTCTTTATTCGACCAAACTCTGAAATATTAAGTGAACTTAATTTCTACGTTGTTTTATTAGGCAGTCATCTCACGTAAATACACTTTGATTCCTGCAGAGTTTCAGAAAATTGCCATGGCTACAGCAATTGGATTTGCCATTATGGGTTTCATCGGTTTCTTTGTAAAACTCATCCACATTCCCATCAACAACATCATTGTGTAAGTACTGAATTTTTGTATAATGTTAGCACTTTAGGTCACTTTGATTAGGTCTGGAGCCAAGGATTTGCTTATTATGTTGCTTGTTTGGATAATAAAAGGTCAGGAATGATAATTGTTCTACTAAGACATCTTCCATGGCCCACAACCCACAGATGTTAAGTTTATATTTGTTCCAGAAACAATATATTAGTTTAAAATGCAAAGACTGATGGATCAAATGTGCTTGAAACACTGTTCCATTCCAACTTCAAGACAAAAATATTAGTCTCATAAGAAATTGAATTTGTGTAGTAAATTCATGTCCACGTCTATTATTAACCAAGAGTAAAGGCATAAATGTGAAAGACACATCTGTGGTGTTCATATTATGCTGACTACAGTTGGTGTAAATCAAGTTGATTTGATTTTGAGATGAAGTATTAAACAAGTAAAATGTTGACTATATTGTGAACTATTATTTTTATGCACCAGTCTCTCAAAACAATTGAAATGCTATACCCTTAGCTCTTAAGACTAACCTTATAATTTAGGATTATCTTTGCCATATAACTATGTATACATGAAATGTTATGGATTGTCAACAAATTAAACACAAAGATCACTCAGAGTAGGGTCATTAGAATAGTTACTCTTCCTTTGTAGTTTGTAATAACAAATGAGGGGGGAAACGGCTTTCACATGACATTTTTTATTTGTGTGTACATTAGGAAATAACATGAAAATGTAGCTTTGTGCTACTACAATGTTGGAAGAATATCCAGTATTTCCAAATACAATCATTGACTACTTTTGAACAAAGGTGCAAAGTCTCTGCAAATGGCATTGGCATAACATAAGGGGGTGAATGTAATGAGAACTAATTAATTACCTTCAACCTGAACATCTTTGTTCTGTCTTTTTTTTTTTCTTGTAGTGGTGGTTAAATCCTGGTCAAACGGAAATGAAAACTACCAACATCCACGAACGGGACATGATGACGATGCAAAGTGTTATCTGGCTGGTGGGGTCGGGGACTCAAGGGGTGGCATTTTTTTTCATTGTGTGCACAACATTTGTATTTCGCTGTGTAAATAAAAACATGATGTAAACCCAAATGCTGGTTAACATGTCTTAAATTACATTCTCAACTCCTCATCCCAAGGCACTTCATTGGGTGTACTATTAACACCCTTCACCTGCTGTTGCGAATGGCAGCAGAAGGCCTGTAGATAAAGGCACAGAGGTTGTCATAGGCACACGTTTAAAGGATGTTTTGAAATGCCCAGTTTTACTGTATGACAAATGTATGTGTTTAGTTATTGCTTCTAACTAGGTAATTTAATAGCATGAAACAAATGTGTAACATAACATGTTGGTATAAATCAGCTGAACTTTACCTTAAATGAAAGATCTTTCCTGAGCAGCTTTGGATGGCTAGTTTCTACAAACATTCTGCTGAAATACTTCGCGACGCTTTAATTAAAACTTTCCTACTTTGTTGTTTATTGGCAAGAATTGGTTAAATGAGTAAAGTGAGGTGACGTAACATTTCCACTCGGTTTTCTTTCTAAACTAATTCTGCAGAAGTTGGAAGAATAATTTAGGTGAAGTGTGGAATGGCTTTGGCAATAGTGGTCTATAGTGTCTAACTGGCATCTACATATTGTTTACAAAATATTAGAATATCATGGAAAAGTTTAATAGATTCTATATTTGGAGCCCATTTAAAAAATTTAAAATATTTTACATATGGTAATTTGGGCTTCCAGTTCATGAAACCCATAAATGGGGAATCTAAAAAAATTAAGAGTACTGTGAAGAAATTACCATTTACTTGGCTTTTGCAGAGAAAAAAACACTTAAGATCACATCAAATTAATCAAAATGATACTTTCAAAGCGATATGTCAATTTTCAATACTTTGCTGGGAATCCTTTTGCATTAATCTGAATGTATGAGTTGGTATGTTCACAACACCTGTGGATCATGACACAACTACATGTATTTAATCCAGAATCTCATGTTATTGTCTAATATGACGGTGAAAGTTAAAGAAAACTCATCTTTTTGGACAAATATCCATGAATTCATACAATTGATTAAAATACATAGTACCGTTACATTTCCTTGTTTGTTGTATATAAAACATATATGCTTCCAAACAGGCATGGTATAAAGCACATCTCAAGGAATCACACTGCAATGTGCTGTCATCTCAGCCCTTGTAAGTTGTCATAATATATCATTCATTATCATCATACAGTCATGAACAAAACTAGATTCTTTAGTTGGTATCAGATGCA
The DNA here is from genome assembly GCA_020466265.1 of Siphamia tubifer. Lineage (NCBI taxonomy): Eukaryota > Metazoa > Chordata > Actinopteri > Kurtiformes > Apogonidae > Siphamia > Siphamia tubifer. The sequence continues at coordinate 35,170,558 of CM035802.1, read as the reverse complement.
GCGTCATGGATTAATTACAGTATTGTAGCAGTAAAACTGTTAACCCTGTAAAATGTCTGGACAGATTAGGTTGCAGTTTTGTAGTAGTTAAAAAAAAAAATAAAAAGTTTAAAGGATCATACAGCTCCTTTGGTCCATTTTCATGGTGCACTAAAGCTTGGCCATTCAACAAATATTCATGGAAACAGTGATGGTGTTTCGATGTAATACTATTTGCAAATCATCAAAACAATAGTTTGTCTTAGTGGAGTTGTAGAATATCCACTGATGTTGGTACAAAGTCTACTCTGTGTCACCCCCCTTCTTTTGGATACCCATGCTCCACAGTAGAGGCTGATCTGTGGTCACAGTGACGGGCTTCCTGGGGTGTCCATGAGCAACAGGCTCATAGGTGTTGGAGGTGCTCACCAGCTTCCCAAACTGCAGGACTTGATTATCTGAACAGAGGAAAAATAAATACATTTAAAGCATCTGTAATGAAAGTCTACTGAGTGAAACAACTTCAATCGTCGTTACTTTAAATAGTTTGTTTTCTTTAACTTGTGACATTTATTTGTCAGGGGACGTGAAACTGATATTGGTAGCATGGGCGTAAAATTGCATATGGACGCTATGGACATGTCCATACCAATATTTGGATGTTTCTAAAATGTCTAGAGCCATTTTTGGATAGGAAATTACATGACATTTGGGAAATGGTTAAAATATTTTAATTTCCCCCCAAAACCATAGTGCACCTTATGTATGAATTAATTCTGATTGTGCTTAGTGACTGGGAATTTTGACTTTTTATCTAATAATTTAGACTTTTCAATCTAAGTTACTTTTTATCTCATAATTTTCACTTATCTAATACATCTGACTTATCTCATGATTTGGAGTTTTTATCTAATAATTTAGATTTTTTTATCTCATAATTTTAATTTTTCATGTAATAATTTTGACTGATCTAATTTTTTACTTTTTATCTAATGATTTAGACTCTTTATCTCATAGTTTTCACTTTTTATCTAGTAATTTTAACTTCACTCAATGAGCTTTATAATCCAGTGCACCTTATATATGAATAATCTAGAAAATAAATAGTGACTTATACTATATACTAAATATTGTCATCAATTAACATTTATCACGTGACAAAAACGAGACAAAACTAGACGTAAATGTGGGTCTTGTGACGATAACTATAAATATATGATGCAGTTATACTGTAGATGACCAATAAAAACCAGACAAAATGTGGATTAAGAAATAAAAAAAAAAATCCTAAAATATCTTAGTTTTTGTTGACAAAAACAAAATGAGACATTATTTTAATTCGTTTAGCCGTGTTCTTATTTACTTTTTTTATTATTTATTGTTGGTGTCTCTCGAGAGAAAGTTGTCAAATTATGTCCCCACCAATGTCAACATCATGATTACTCCCATGTTTAGTAGACACAGATATCAGAGTAATAGTCTATTTCTAAATGCATAATTAAAAGTATATAACCAGCACTCAGTACATTTGTTACTTAGACATTATAACTCAGATCTTCACCCATTAAACATGATACAGTCAGTACATATTTACTAGCCAACAAATATGAAATTATAGGGTAAAATAACATTTTAGGAAATACGTTTAAATGTCACATTTGTAAGATGAAAGGGAATTTTAAGTGGTGTTGATGCAATATCGTCAACATCTGCATGTGTTTAATAGATGCAGTGATTTGAAATGAACTGAGCTGTGAGGCCTTATGAGAACAATAATGGAAGGACAGTGCTCATATGACTCACTGTGGAAATTTGGACCAAGCAAGGAGTCCACCCAGAGTTCAGAGACAAAACCACACACACGCACACGCACACACACAGGCAATTATACAAAGGCCACTGAGCACAGCCCACATTTGTGACTACTGGGGTGCTCAGATATCTTCACAAAAGAGAAAATGTTCCTCTTTGAACGGCTCAGCTGCCACTAACAGCAGCTGAGCCACTGAGGTGTCCCAAAACCAAAAACCACTGAGGTGTCCCAATTCTAAGACAAGGAAGAAGAAGCAACACTTCATGGATGAGGAAAGACTGAGATGTTCATGTCTGAATGCTTCAAGAACCACAAACTGATCAAAAGAAGAATTTACACAGTATTTAAAATGAACATTTCTATGCTTCAATACTTCGTCAAAAAAACAAACTAGAAAGGGCAGATGTTGTGAATGTATCACTTTGTCACTCAGTTAATAACAGTTTGAAAGGTAAAAATAGAGATTATTTTATATTTTGCAACTTAAAATTCAGTTATTTGACAAACTGTAGCGATGGAACGTGGATGATCTATTCTATAATCTGACCAAACTGAACCATTGAAGTGTGAAAGAACACTTGGGCAACACTGACCTCTAGTGGCCAAACGAGAAAGTGCTGAAAGTACAGACTATCCGTGGAAGAGTTTCTGTGATTATTAAGGATCAAATAAGTTTAAAAAGATTTTACAAGTTAAGTTAAAGGTAATGTCTGTCTCTTAACTTAAGGGACAGACATGGAGCGGATGAAAATGAGAAGAGGACGCATTCATGCAAAATAATGTGTTTTAAAGACAATAGCAAACCCTTCACTGTGCTTCAACAAACTCAGATGGTCAGAATATTAATCTGTGTGTCATTTTTTTCCATTAACAGCCGGATTTATTCACACAACATTTACCCTGAGCAAACTGAGCTGACAGGGACCCTGAGAGTGGAGCTGTTGGATTGTATCTAATGTGAAAAGTGCAAACGTGTCTTACAGATTTACACTCAGGGCTTTCTGTTGCAACATTATTCATCCACCGTTATCTCTGATTATTGCAGTATAATCCTGCTCACTGTAGTTAATTAATTCAAAACAGAATTTATGACCATACAAGTCAGCATATCTGCCAAATTTTGTTCTAAACGTGTCCATATGTTGTGTTGTTTCTTAACGCACACGCTTTTGCTCTAATGCAGTTTAAAGTATGATTGAATAAAATTAGTTTAGTTTCTTTTTTTAAAAAAGGGACGGTATACATATAAACATTAACAATTGTGGTGAAGGACAGATGTCTGTACCAGTTTATAGATTGCCAGTGACTCAGAATAGGAGCAGTAGGCCAAAGTTAAAAAATTTGCAATTTAAAAAATATATATGCTTTTTTTTCTCCCGATTGTACTTATGGGGAGGCTGAGTCACGCCCTTCCTGCTTGGAACTGTTGTCTTTTTTTTGACTTTTAAGCAGCCTTGGATCAACTTATTTGTTTTTCCTGCTTGATATCAGTGGACAATAAAATGTGACTGCCTGAAATGTTACTGAATTGTTGTCGTCACCCATATTAAAACGTTTGGGTAGTATAAATAGATCCAACTAACCATAAAAAATGTAGTGATTTTACTTTTCCACCACACTCTATCATGCAGGTAAATGCAAATTAATTTTGAAGACATTTAACCTGAAGCCACCTTACTGAGACAGGAAATAGTTGTTTACGCAGACTAATGCAACATAATACTTCATCCTTAAGGTAGGATATCTACTGTGTAAGCAATCTGTGTGTGCAACACATGAATCACTCCAATAAACCATGTATTTATTTCTGTGCATATGCATACAACATCAAGTTCAGTATATAAATATTACTTGCCGGAGACTTCAATTATGGGTGTGTTATGTTTTCGATCAAATTAAATTCATTATTAAGCTGCAAGTCTGAGTATATTTAAAGAGAAACATTTTACACCAGTCTAAGAAAATTGCGAGTCAAGGCATCAACAGTGCATCATTAGTGCAGAATATATTAAAATTTTCAATCATTCACATAATGTTGGTATATTTTTTATGAATAAAAATGTAAAGCATTGCACTGACACATGAATTTGTGGTCCAAAAGTTGGCAAAAGTACTTTTCTCTGCATCAATCATAAAAGAAAAACTTATAATTCATTTTCTTCAGGCATACAACTTGTTTAAATATGTCATTTCAAAGCAGTCTTCTGTTGAAGGAAAATATTATGTTTCTAATTAGTCATAAAACCTGATTTGGCAAGACCTCAAACATCTGACACCTTGAACCAACACTTGGTATTTGTATTGTTTTGGCATCCTTTAGATGAGACAAAACATGAAGAGAATAAAAAATAAGATTTTTTTTATGAATATGCAGAAATGGTATGGGTGTAATCGCTTCATGCAAAGGCAAAAATGAACACAAAGGAACAAAGACTGGAGGGAATAAAATGAATCATTTGTCCACAGGCGCCCGTAGACACATCAAACAGGGGCATAAAAAAATTGGCTTCAAAGACCGTCAAACAAGCATGGTATTAGACCAGTTTGACAGAGAAATGGGAGAAAATGAGTTGTGTGTGAAGTGTACTTAATAACAGAGTCAAGAGTCATGGGGGTAAAATAATGTCTGGGCTAACATGTGAACACAGTTAATGTTCTATCTACGTTGGGAGATTTTTAAAAAAATTTTTTTTAAAGGGATTATTCTAGCAGACCATCAGCGTTGTCTAAAAACTTGTGTAGTTTATTCATCTCATCTGTTATCACAGGTCAGGGGTGTCAAACTCCTTTTAGTTCGGTTCCATATTCAGCCCAATATGATGTGAAAAGGGCCAGACCAGTAAAATAACAGTAAAAAGAGTAAAAGTACATTATGATAATGTTTACATCTGTAATGTTTCCTTCAAAATATGAAGAATATCAACAACTTGACATGTCTTAAGAAAAATTAGTGCAATTTTAAGCATTTTCTGCCTCAGTCTATCAGTTTGTCATTTGTACATGTGTAGAACAACTTAACATTTCAACCACAAATACATAAAACATTTAGTAACGGGCAGAATATTTGTCAAATGACTCTTGTTTTTAGATATTTCAGCTGGTTCATATTTGTTCAGGTTTTTATAAAAGGATTGTTTATTAACAAAGATTTTCATGTAATTTTCCTTTTTTTTTTTTTACATGAAAATCTGCAGTTTGAATTATTTATAGGTCATTATGATCAGATTTTACTGCTCTGGCCCAATTGAGATTTAATTATTTCGTATGTAAAACCTGAATACAAATCATTTTAACACTGTTAATATCTTCTTTGTTATTCATCCATCCAGATTAGACACATGGTCCCTGGGCTTTATGTTTGACACCTGTGTCATAAGTAAACTTTGTGTTGAAATGAACTTTGGGTTTGCACAATGGAATAGCTCAGGCCATGAAAACCCTACTTGACAAAATGATCATACCAACACAATATTGTTATTTTAGTATTAAAATCAGGAGTTCATGCTGTGCATTTAGGGAAGAAGGGAATAAAGCTGTGGCCACCAGAGGCAGCAGAGCACTGCAATAAGACACAATGGGAGTCATGCTCAACAGGATGGCATCAACATTTACTCACACACATTATCCCTTTCTCTCTCTTCTCTCTCGCACATACATTAATAAACGTGGACAGCCACACACACACACACACACACACACACACAAACACATGCACGTGCAAACTTTACAGAGCACAAAAGGCTTTCAGATGGCTTCATTAGTAATCCCCTCCTCAAAGCTGATACCGATCAATAACGGCCCCCATTGCTGAGGGGACCAAAATGAGCGTCGCACCCTCCAGTGATAACAATGGAGATGTTTGCTGCCTGTAATTGCATTTCCAGCGCCACAGCTGAAAGGGCCCGTCAGCTGTAAGTAGACCGTATTTACACAACAAATTACCCAGGAGAGATGGTGGGCGAGGAGAGAGGAGAGACTCGCAGACTCTAGCAGTGCAGCGGACAGGTAGAGAGGGGGAATTATGGGTGTCTGGGGCCATTTTTTGAAAGGAAGAGGGGGGACTATTACTGCTCTATATTTGCTTCTCAATTGATTTTTGTACACAGATGCTCAAAGGACATGTTAAAGATGCTTCAGGAGCCATTTTTAAAGACTAGGCATTAGTGTCAAATGACGTGTGATTTATTGGTGTCCAGTAATATAAGTGGTGGTCTCCAAGTCTATGTAATATACAGTAAGGACTACACTGTTATCCTATTCAACCAGTTTAATTGTTTAGTAAAGATTATGGCACTGTATGTGATGCACCTTTTTGTTGTATTAAACGTCTTATGTTTGAGATTTAGAGGGTTTTAGGAGGGATCTAATTGTGGGGATGAAATTTAATATTGTTAATGATGATTTCATTTCTTTCCTCATGAAAATAGAGCTGCATTTTTATTACAATAGAATAAGATGAATCCACCACAATGTACCACTGGCTTATCCTTGTGGCTCAAAACAGACTTCTCCTTTTCTCTCTTTTATAATACCATATTTTCCAGACTATAAGGCCACACTTAAAAGACTTTAATTTTCTCCAAAAACAACAGTGCACCTTATAATCCAGAGTGCCTTATATACAGATTAATTCTGGTAGTGTTTAGTGACTTGGATTTTTTTACTTTATTTCATACTTTTGGCTTTTTATCTCATTATTTTGACTTTTTGTCTCATATTTGTGACTTTTTCTCATAATTTTGACTTTTCATTTGATGATTTTGACTTCAGTTAATGCATCTTACAGCCCAGTGTGCCTTATATATGAAACAAAACAAAAAAATAAACCATTCATTAACAGTGTGCCTTATACTGCAGAAAATACAGTAGTGACTTTATTGTTATCTGACATTTGAGAGGGGAGAAGAACTGATATCTCTTCAACTACGATGTCCACAATATATAAAACTGGTTTTAATAATGGTCTGGATAGTTCTTTGAGGCCCAAAGAAAGGGGTGTTCAGATGACTGCAACCTGCTCAATCAACTTGTCCTGTAGATGTCACTAAATATTACACACTAAACCTTTAGGCTAAAGGGGTTCACTGTTACTGTTGGATCTGGAAGGCAGGGGGAGGGCTGCCTCTTATCAGAAATGATTCTCTTTAAGTCTGTGGTTGATACTCCACTCCTTTAAACCCGCAGGCTATCAAATTTCATCACACTTCACACTTTGAGAGAGAGAAAATCATTTTCTATAAATTGTTTGTTCAACACTGAGTTGTCCAATTACTAAAATGAGATGGATGTATTACCATAGTTTGCAAAAAATCTGCAGTCCTCTAACTACATTTGGAAATAGACGGTACATACTGATATAGGCTTTGTGGTTGTAAAAGTAGGATGACCTATTGCATTTATTTATTAGTGACAAGAGCTAAAATGTATGGAATCTTAGGAAACATCACTCATTATTAAAAAAAACCCAAACCTTTTTTTAAAATTACTGTTTCACATTATTCCAGAAAAATGACTTTAGCTGAAAATAGAAAACCTGCATTTTAAGGGGATCTCCATCAGGTTGTGAATGCCTAACAACTCTCCTATATATATACTGTAATACTGTATATACTGTACAAGTGCCTCCTCTTTCCCTGTAATAAATGAAACTAAAACTCTGAAATGCTCTTAGAGAAAATACGCACTGTGCATATTATCAGGCAGTGATTTCAATACAGCAGTGTCCTTCCTCTCTGTCTGACATTCTCCTTATATTTAAGGCTATTTATTGGCCGTGACATGAGCCAAGGCGTGCGGCAGCAGTGTTAGCACCATCTGCTGAGCAATGATAGCCGCCTCCATTAAATGTTTATGATGGTGTAAGGTTTGTCTAAGAGAGGAGACAAACACTGCAGCCTTAAGTTGACCTTCAGATAAGAAAACGCATCTCTCCTGGGATTGTGGCATCAGTCACTTGAGACGGGACAGTGTATTGTATATTATGATTATGGGGTGATCAGGTGGATAAATCATGCTTTGATGGTAGGATTGAATAGATGGACTGATGGATGTTTATGCAGAAGAAAATGTGGTAAATAGAAGAGATGGCGCGTTTCTATTGGAGAGTTTGTCTTAATAGGTCATAGCACATTCATATTTGAGCCAAAATAAGTGAATATATGCACCCACACATGTGCACTCTACCTGTTTGGTAGTCTGCAGTTCCACTGTGGGCACTGGCAGTGATTCACATCAGGTTGCTCTTCATCCCATCTCTGCCCCCCATGTGTGATGTGCACAGCGTCAGAAATCTACAGATCCATAAATAAAACCATAAAACAGCAGTTTTCCCTCCCGCTGCCACACTGCACCACTACAGAATACATACACATTTCATTTCCCCACTCTAGGACCTTGGCGAGCGCGAGGAAAGTGGAGATAGAGGAAATGAGAAGCGAAAAGAGAGTGGGAGGGGGGAGGGTAGAGAGGGAGGCAATGGAATTATGTAGAAAGGTGTAAGCAGAAGAAAGAGTAAGAGATGTAGGAAGGGGATATGAAAGAAAAAGCAAGACATAGAGATAAAAGGAGAATAGATTAATTTCTCTAGAATGTGTCCCTGAACAAATGGGACAGAAAAAATACAAGCAGAGAGTGTGGACAGAAAAAAAAAGAAAACATAGGAAGAAAAAATAGATACAAAGAGAATAGGAGAAGGTCAGGGCATGTGTTTGCATATGAGAAACAGAAGAACGAGGACAGATCTTACAGTAGAGATGTCTGCGTTTGGCAGGGACACTGGGTAAGACCCCGCTGAACCCAAGTTTGTCAGACGCATCTATCTGTTTGACTACAAGATAAAGTACATTGCTTTGCCCTCCTTTGAAAACAACCCTTCCCAGTATTTAGAATGCTTCCTGAATACTGAAATCTCCGGCTGTATGTCTCTGCTAAAGGCTTAAGCTCCGACGCTTCATCTGCAGCAGAACAAAACTTAAAAGGCAGTTCTGTCAACATCTTCTGAGATTTATTGCTCTTGAATCCATATCAAAATGTTTTTTCCCCTGCTGTTTCACAACTATGAAATAGGATCCAAAGCCTCACCTAATCAGGCTGTTGTTTCTGAACCAGGCATCGGTACAAAACCTCACTAAAATCTTCAATACAAAGAAAATCCCTGCTGATTTGGTCAATAGAATAAGTGGTGGTAAAATCTCGGTAAAAGCATGTTTTCTTCTTGGAGCAAAAGAGGCCAGTAGGGAGGCTGTCTAGACTGATTTTCATACCTTTTATAGACAGTTGGGTCAGCCCATTTACAATGAGTACCCACAAAGCAGCGCTGGTGCTTTCTCATGTTCTCATACTTCTGTAACCTTATCTGGTTCAGTCTAAGTTACTAAAATGTGGCATATGTTTAGTCTTTCATAGTAATTCTTCAATTTCTGAATGTTACTAAAATATGGAACATGTAGTGAAGCTGTTTTTTTAACAGTCTCATTTGCATTGTGATGTTTGAAGGCTTACATATTCCATAAACAGCATGCTCTCATTAACAGTGAGGACAAGCCTCCTAATCTTGCCCAAAGTTTACTTTTAATTAAGATTTCTCAATTGCTTCTGCTCTCTGAGAGACTTTTCTTGCCGAAACCCATCTGTGTTCATGTGTTTGCCTTTATCAAACTTAACACCTGCCCATGCTGGAAATGTGTGCGTGTATCTGCATTTCACGTGTCAACTTAGGTTATGGGTTTTTAGGTGTGTTTGCTATGGAGCCATTTCGCTGCCATTAACCTGTGGCATTGAAAAAAACAACAACTTGACATTGTAGAAATGAATGGAAAGATAAAATACAGACATTGAAACAACACAGTATTTTGGGAGGGTATTTTTTTTATTATAATGTGTTTTACAAGGACAATCTTTGGATTTTTTTTACAATGTTTTTTTAATTTCACGCTTCTCAGGTTTTCAGTTAAAAAATTTTCAGTTTCAAGTTACTGGCACTGTTTTAACATGAGGGGGCGGAGCTTATAGCACAAGAACGCGCTTCTACATTCTGAGGAGAAGCTCCCCCTTGTGACTACATCTATTACCCTCAGGCAAACTGGATTCAACTTCACCCGGGACAACCAAACCACCACTAAGTCTTTCTCTTTATTACTTTTATTATTAGTATATAGTGTTTTTTTTTTCACATAGAACCTTGTTGCGTTATAATCACTTTATTCTTGTCACTGCAGTCTATCTGTAAATACCAATTCCAGCAATAATTTCTTGAACATCAGTATACTGTGCAGGTTTATCAAGTGCTGGTAGAATGTTAGGTGATGAATAATCATTCATGTAAGGGTGAATGTTTCTGTAGTAAACTCCTCAAAGCACTTTAATATAAATTAGCTTAGACAACATTAGTACTTTTGCTAAATTAGCATGATATGAAGAATAAAGTGATTATAACGCAACAAGGTTCTATGTGGGGAAAAACCCCCACTATATATTAATAATAAAACTCATAATTATGAACACTTACTGGTGGTTTGGTAGTCCTGGGTGAACTTGAATCCAGTTTGCCTGAGGGTAATGGCTGTAGCCACGAGCCCTCATGTTAAAACAGTGCCAGTAAGTTGAAACTGAAAACCTGAGAAGCATCAAAGAAAAAATATATATTGTAAAAAAAAAATCCAAAGATCGTCATTGTAAAATACATCATAATACAAAAATACTCTCCCAAAGTCCTTTTTTTTTCTTTCAATGTCTGTATTTTATCTTTCCGTTGAACATTTTACAATGTCAATACCTGTTACAATACCAATGCAACCTTTTCTTCAATGCCAGGTTGTTTTTCTCAATGCCACAGGTTAATGGCAGTGAAATGGCTCCATATGTTTGGAGGCATTGAAAGCCAAAATGGAATGTCTGTCTTTGTGCACAGATGCAGGAATGATTATAGAAACCTCATCCACTCAATCATTTGAAGGTTCTTCATTGTTAAGATGAGATTAGTTTATTTTCAGTTACAAAATTACAACAGCATAATTTCATTCTGTGCATTTAGTTAACAAATGTGTGTGTATATATATATTAATTTAAATTTTACATTGCGGTAAATACACTTCAAAGTGATCCAGAATCCAAGATCTTTTCCGGATCACCACCAAAATTGAATCCTTTGTTCCTTGTGACACACTCAACACGTGCTGAAAATGTTATCAAAATCTGTTCAGAATTTTTTTGTGTAATCATGCTGACAAACGGACTTCAATTTAATACCTCCTTGGCGGCGGTAATAACAAAAAAAAAAAAAAAAAAAAAAAAAAAAATCACCAAGGACGACAATAAGTAAGTAGATCTACAAATTGGAGATTGACAAAATGAATGAGGAAAGTAAAAATAAATAAATAAATAGCAGTATGAATGAAGAACAGTAAGCTACACAATCCCAGTTAAGCCCCCTTCCTCCAAAACCCCATATCTTCACAAATCTTCTATTTTCCCTTGACCATGTATGCCAGTTTTTCCATGGCAATACAATGCAATAGACCATCAGCCCACTTTTACATACTTTGCTTATACATAGATCTCCAGGATAAAGCAATATTATGTTTTGCTTCATGCATACAGTATATGACCGTTGCTTTCTCATATTTAAGTTTATAGTTTTCTGGGGAAAAGTCCCAGAAGTATTAGAGTGAAAATGGAAGGAAAAGCATACAGATGTGTTTATACTGTATGCACATTTTTAGTATTAAAATGTGATGTAATGTAATAGAATTTAGTTCAGTTCTGACTGAATCCACCTCATTTTTGATACCTTAACACCTTGGTATATATATATATTTTTATAGAAAGAGTGGAATACAATATTTGCATTCTATAATTGCTTCATATACTGTATATGTCATTGGAACTTGTCCACTGGGATTAAGCGAGTATGTACATATTTCATAGTATACGATGAATAATATTTGATCATGTGCGCAACATTATTACCCTTTCTTATTTCTTCTCTGGTGCTCTATATTTAACAGTATTCCTGCACTCAGTAACCCATCAATACTAAAATAAGACGTAAGATCTGAAATGCATACATCACTGTAACTAACGGTACTAAATCATACAGTATATTCAGATATAAATAGAATTTGTATGGATTGTGTGCATTTGTTTTATGTCCTGTTGGTGTGCTGATTTACTGTAAATCTTACTATAGTTGGAAGCAGAGTTGGGGAGTGCCGTCAGTTTATTTGTATAATAAGCTGAATGAAAATCTTACATACTGTCGGAAGGCGTCCCCAGGTCTTTTGTCATCACTTGGCTGACAGCCATTGTTCATGGCCCACAGAAGTCTCTGTCACTCTTTTTCCCACAAACGAACGTACACGTATAAAAGGAAATGAACATTCTGAGGAAAAACAGACACGATGAAATGCAACAATAAAGTGCACACATACAAAATATAGGCAAAAAAAACCCCATCATATCCATCTGAGCCCACACTTTATGCAGGAAAGAGTTGGTTGTAGATGACAGCTATTCAAATTTGTTGTTCATTATGACCCACGCTAAGCTGAAAACATCATGACGAAGCAGGTTTTAATGCACACAATCACACATGCGTGAGCCAAAAGCCATAACTCAGACTGTGTTGCTGCAGGATGAAAGCTTTTTAATATTAAGCTGTCAGATAGGAGAGGGCTGAGTCACAAAGAAATGACTGAGGAGGTTTCTGCACACAAGCACATAACCCACACACACATACAGTATGTTAGGAGATTCTGGCAGTCGCACCGTAGATGACGACGATTGTCTCTCTGACCTCTGTCACCATAATCACCCATGAGGACTTTGCATTTTACATGCTGGAGTAAAGTTTGGGGTGATTTTAAAAGTCCTTAAATGTATACTTGGAGGACTTTCATCTGTTGAGAACATCTGTTGACCCCCCATTTTCTTCTTGAGGGGTATAATAGTTGGCAGTCAGAGAGCGGCATAATGGAAAATGACAATGTTTAAAGACAAAGAGTCTGTCTGAGGCATGTGTTGGAAGTTTACACTGTGGCTGACATGGTTTTGACTGAGCTCTGTATTGCATTTCAAAGGCAAAAAAAGAGAGAATTTGTGTAGTTTTTGTGTTTGACAGCTTGAATTAAGCGCTTGTCAATTTCCAAGTCCCAAAAAGTACCATGGGTTCTGTAATGTATTAGTCAAGGCCCCTGACATTCAGTCACGACAAGACTACAAGCATAGATAATGACTACACACAGTTTTAAATACCTTAACATAGTACTGTAGTGTATTAAATTTTAATCATTACTTGGAACAAAAATTAAAAAAACGTGATATTACAGCATAAAAATGCTTTGTCTTGTGATATGAAGCCCTCAGAGACGGCAGTTAAATAGTTTGGATTGTCAAAGATCTTAAGACTGTCATGACTTTCCAAAGCAACTTTTACTTCAAACACGTAAAGGTCATAAAAATGATAGAGGGCAGCTGTCTTTAAACATGTCACCTGAAGCTATGGATGGAGTGAATGTGTCGAGATTTAAACTGAACCACAATATGTGTCGTTAAAAAATGAAACGCAGTCGACTTCTCAAAGGCAGACCCCCTCTTCACAATGACTCTCTGTACATATGTTTAGTTTGACATCTTTTGTAAAATGAAGGTACAATATATATGGTTTTTACAAATCCTTTTGATGACTGCCAGGGAAGGTTTTATCTCTCAATATTAGCTCTTGTACCATTAATATAAAAGCACTGAACAACTCTACAAAAAGTAATAACCATAAAAGCAAAGAAGAAAAGAGAAAATTAAAACTTCATACAATATAAGAAAACTTTTAAACAGGCTGTGGGTTTTAAAATATATGAAAATTAAGTTGCACATTAAGTAGAAAATGATATAAAAATAAACTATCCATACATTAGTGCTATAAAGAGACAGTTATCAAGTCTAACATAATTGACAAAGAACATACTAATCAATCAAACCTGCAGTGTTTGTTTTAGTGTCACCAAGCGGACGTTTTCAGTATATCGTTATTTAAGTTGGAGAGGACATTAACCTTGCACTCATTCTTTTCCGATGGTTTCAGGCTGAAAATAAATAGACCCCATGATGCTCAAACTTGGGCCAATCACGGTGGTGATTGATCACTGAGATGTTATCTGCCCCTCGTTTTGCAGATTTACTCTGACGCATGGAAAACTGGCTTCACTTTTGAATAAACGGAATGAAACAATGTCAGGTCGTCCATGATTATAATTAGTCTATGTATTTTTTTAGTATATGCATATTTTTTTTCTCTTGGTTTTTGGCTCCTATTCCTTTAATGTATCCTGGAAAATATGCATAAAGCCTTATTTATTTTACTGAAAATAAGATTTCACATTACCAGTAATTATAATTAATCGCCAACCTAAAAAAAATCCCTCTCAAAAAAACCCTAGATCTCACTATAGAGGGAATAGTCACCTCATGCACTGAAAAAGTAGACTTCAATGGGGCTTACTTACCTCTATCCTGCCATGCTTTAATAAGCATCTCATTACACTTTATCTTTGAGTATAAATATGTATGCGTTTGGCATTAAGATAAGCACTCATTAATTATTTGCCAAAGCTAAGAGGGAATTTTTGCTGGATTGCTAACTACTCCTGCTTGTGTTTGCAACACATCATGCAAGACCCTTACAAAAAAATGAATATGTAGGTGTACATTAAACACAAACACCTTGACATAATGAGTTTGACACAGTTGTTTCTAATGATAACTCAACAGGATAGAGAAAGGAAGGAAATGAGGCAGGTCATTAGCATCCAAACTACAGGACTTATATACTTTAATAAGAGTTATCAGTGTATGTATGTGGCTTGCAGGACTGAATTGGTCGCCATCTCTGTTAGATTTGAGGCCAAGCATTGCTAAACATTATAATCAGTGTAAATAAGTCCATAATAAGGGGGCAGGCACCAGCTGCCTAGTAAATGCGGTTAAACATCCAGATACATACTTAAAATATCCAATACATGGCCACATATACACACACATATATAGAATTAGGCTCAGTGTAAATAGCAAGGTTGCTGTGCTAGAGCAGTTGGTTTTCACAGGGTAACTCTTCTCTTACTTTCATGGTTGCAGAGATTCAATGACATCCCTTTATGCCAGATTAATGTTACATTGTATATCTGCTGTTGGTGGTCCATTGGCATTTATTTTCTGCAGCGTAATGCATGGGCAAGGGCAACGGCATGTGCAGTGGCCCAGAAAAGAGCAGAGTTTAGAGCTACTTTATGCAAATACATTGGCAGGGGTCTTAAAGAGTTACTGTGGGCAACACTCATCAAAAATGAGAGTCTGGCCAGCATGGGTTTGGTCTGGGTTTATATGCATGGGCATGACCAATCAGGAGTGCAAAGAACTCGCCCCTTACTTTGCATAATCATTGGTATCAGTAAACCAGTTTGAGCTTCTAAAGGATTTGACAAAGCTTGTGCTGCAAATATTCAAGAATGCACAAAGCTGTAATATAGAGCCAAAGTTTGTAGTGTACTTTTTGATGTATGTACTTAATAACCTTCAACTTTCCATGCATTTAAAAACAACAAAAACATGTATGAACAGCTTTACCTGCGATTATTTATCCCCCCCCCTCAGAAAGTGGCCAGTTTTAGCCAATGGTTGAGCGTATATCTGATTAAGCAAAAACAAAAAAAAGCAAAAAAGGTCACATCCCAGCAGCAGTCCTACTTGATTTTGAAGTCTGAGAGCAAAGTCAACTTTTAGAACTCCAGTGAATCTCATGTTTTGTGATCACTGTTATAAATCTGGCCAATCTGGTGGAAAAAGCAAATAAAAAGCACCTCGGGGTAGCTTCCACAAATGGTGGCTGTATTTTGTTGTACAAGGACAGACTAGAGTCACTGTTTGATATTTAGAGGATAGTTAAAAAAAACATTGAAATGGAAGCACTGTCCAGTTTTTATTTTCATTTTTTTTTTATTTGCTCATTTGCAGGCAGAACAATATTTGATACTATATTTTATTTCTATGCATGTTATCATCTGAAAAACGTGCCCCCCCCCAAAAAAAAACCTCACTTCAGAATTTATAAAAGGTTGTTTTAATTGTATTAAAACAATGAAACCAACATATTTTACTTGACTTGTTTGTATATTCTTTATAAGATATGGTCAAGTTGAGCAAAAGTGAATGGAATGAAATAAAATAATAATTTCTGGGAGTTAACAAAATGTATATCATTCATTCATTAATCACCTGAACAGACTTTATCGTCACTGGAGCTTATGAACAAAGGTGGGGTTCACCCTGGACAAGTCGCCAGTTAATTGCAGAGTTGACAGAAAAACAACCAAACATTCTTACACTCACACCTACAGGCAATTCAGGTTAACAAATTACCTTAATAGTGCATGTCTTTAGATAGTGGTAGGAAGCCAGAGTACGAGGAGAGATGAAATATATAATAATAATAATAATAATAGATTGGATTTATGTATTGCCTTTTTGGCCCCTCAAAGTGCTTCACATTAGTGATCCATTATTCATTCGCCCTCACATGCACCCTCTGGTGGTGGTAAACTACATATGTATCCACAGTTGCCCTGGGACAAACTGACAGAAGTGTGGCAGCCAGTTTGCGCCTACAGCCCCTCTGACCACCACCAAACATTCATACTTTGCCCAAGGATGCAACAGACCAACGAGGATAGAGCAGGATTCGAACCACCAACCCTTCAGTTACTGGACGATCTGCTCTACTAAGTGAGCCTTGGCTATCCCGTATATTATAATGTAAAATACTACTTGCAAATTTTACAAAATACATTTAAGATAAATGTAAATGAGCATCAGGATTACCTTAGTTGTCACCAAAGACGAGATAAATATGAAGGTGACGTGTCACTTAACATTCTCTCTATTGGTTATTTAGCTTCAACTGTGGAGACATGTTAGCAGAGTATACTTCTACACAATGTTAACGCCACAAGTACACATAACACGTTATTTCAGGCTGAGTGAATGACTGCATGCACGAGCTCACGTGTTTTATTAATCAGGGAGATGGAATACCTGTGAGCAATTCCCTCGATTAAGGTCACGTGACATATAACGCCAAAATGAACACAATGGGCTCTAAAACTAAAACGAAAATCACAACATACATATTTAACAACCGAATTGAAATGAGAGCACATCTCAACAAGACAGTCAAAAGGTGTCTCTTCCAAGAGGAATGATATTGTTGAGAAAAACTGCCCTAAGCTACTGTGGAAATTTCACAACCCGACATAAAACACACAAACACACATGAATGGAAGTGTCGGTAAAATAACACACACGCATTTCATGTATTTACTGACACTTTCCTCGGGGGAGTTTAGAGCTGATGACTGAAAATCGATATAATGTGCAGAAAGTGATAAGTAGCTAAGATGACAGAATCTAACAACAAAAGCAAAGTATTAAGAAGAAAAAAGCGAGAGAAAGATGAGGAAAATGGAGAGAAATTGCAAAGAAAATGAGAGGTACCAAGTGTAGTTTTGTGACTACTAAGAAACATGTTTGTCACGGCTGTTGAAAACACTATTGTCTTCATGTTTATTCATATTTAATATCATACACTGGCCTCCTGTGTGACTATTAGCATGCTCTCATCATATCATCAAATGTGCACTCTCCTCCTACATTGTTACCTTTACTACACTGCAGTCACTTCATTATTTAGTAGTACACTCCCCATGTTTAGTATCATTACCGCACTGCAGTCCTTTCATTAGACAAGAGTCTCTACAAAGACTCTCTTGAGCCATGACCACCCAGACGTTCTTTTTTCACTTCCTCAGTAATGGTGCATTTGACTATTTCCCTCCCTTCCTCACTACAGAGACGAGGATGTGAACACAGAGACCACAGTGTCTACTGCACTGCTGAACCAAAGAAGGAAAAGGAATATAATAATTTGCCTGTTTAACTTGAGGGGGGGGGGGGGGGTTATTCACTTGTATTTAGATTTGCATTTCATTATGTACTCATCTTTATGCTTTCTTTGATTTTAATACAGCCTAATCAGAGTGTATTACATATGAAGAGTTCATTTGCAAAAACAGATGACTCCATTTTTTGTTTTTTCAGAAAATTGCATTTTTTACTCTACATTCCAGGTAATACTCATTGATTTGATATATTATTTATTCAATTTAGTGGCTCTTACCAAATGAAATAAATAATATATCAAATAAATCAGTATTATCTGTGGAATGTAGAGTAAAAAATGACATTTTGTGAAAAAAAGAAAAATGGAGTTATCTGTTTTTGCAAATGAGCTCTTCATATGTTTTCAAAGTGAGTCACATTTTTCACCTGTTTTCAGCTGTAAAGTTAATCACTATTTATTATAGTTATTCTCAGGACTCAAGTTGCAAAAAAAAACAAAGGGTGTGCTGATTTTTTTTTTATCAAACAGGGACAGATAATTTGTGTTGCTGACAAATGTACTCTATTGCTTCTTATGAAAACTGCTAATTACTAGGCTATACTCCTAAAAAAACCAACAACATGCATGTTAAGGATTTTAGGTGTCAGATACAGTTGGTCTTGAACAAGGCACCAAAGAGTTGGAGTCAGTCCCTTGGCTGCCATGGTTACCACAGCTCCTTTATAGTTGGGATCAAATGCAGAGGAAACATTTTCCCGCTTCGATCACTCATGGATAAGCAGTGTATGTTACTGCAAAAAGCCTAAAGTCGTCATGTCGTGTGACCCCTGACCCCATGACAAGAACCAGTACAAATAATTAGGGTCATCTTAAATGTGTTGAATTAAACCTTGGATAAAACATCAGAATAACAATATGATAAACTAGAAAAGCACTCTGAGAACGCAAACCTCCGCCAAGGCAGATACCCCCCCCCCCTGAATGAAGAGAGGAGAATATGTTTTTGCCAGTTTGTCTGTCTGTAAGTTAGCAAGATAACTCAAACAGTTATGGATGCATCTCGATGAAAATTTCATGATGTGTTGGGGGTGTCACAAGCAACAAAAGGCGTGGCTACATTAGACAGATGCAATGATTTTGGATTTTTAAAATTTTTTATCGTTTATGAGGGGAAAAAATACACAAAATAACAGTTTCAAGATGTTACATCCTGGATGTTTTTCTGCTGAAACATCTAGTTTGAATCTTAACATAGCAATTTAAGACTGAATTTTACTGCTTTAACTTTTAAACGTCTTGCACGTCTGTATATATAGGACCTTTGCACAGTACTGTATTATGATAATGCAGCACTTTATGACAACATAGTAAAAAAGCATTTGGTTTATATATATATATATATATATATATATATATATATATATATATATATATATATATATATATATATATATATATATATAATATTGTTTGCAATCAGTAGTAAGATATTTAAAATATACCTCAGGTCTATATTGAACTTGTCAACCGGTATGATACCTAATAAGTGAAACAATTCAAATATATTTTAATTAATCAAAAATAAAAATTGTCAGTTACGGCTCTAATTCAGACATCAAATGAAGGTGACTTCTAATCGACAGAAAATAAGGGCAAGAAAAACATCGACAGTTCTTAATTAAACAAACCAACACAAGCAATACTTGTCAAATACTGCAGTAAAATGACTTCCTGTCCTGATGCCTTGGAGGGTTCCCATTACGATCAAACTCTGTAAAGTTTCTGAGCAGATTGCTTCTGAACTGCTCTGCAAGATTCTGCTCTACTGCCAGCGGTGTCCTCTTTCTCTTGGTGCTACGGGGTGCTGACCCTTGTGCTTTTAAGTTTCCACACTGACAGTGGAGTTGACATTGGCCTGTCTGTGCTCGGCCTTTAAGAGTGAAGGGGTCAACATGGAAAAAATAACAAACAATAACATGTTTTGCCCCCTATAGCTATGTCTCTTTCAAGGTGTCTTCTTCAATCTGTGCATTTAAAAGGATGTACAAATGCAGAATGATACCACAATAATGTAATAATTTCACCAAGAATTGAATAAAACATCCTGACTGATAATGCAATCACATTTTTACCATTAAAATAACACCTTATTACACACCTATGTTGTCTTTGCTTTATCTGATTATTATATGTGTTTGAAACTAAACGAAATCTAACTAAGGATATCCACCTATATAATCAACTCTATCACATTATAAAACATGCTAATGGATGGAAAATAGTATGTCATGAAGAATAAAAAATAGTGATATGGAGGGTGAGAGGATTACGAGAAGGTGAATTATACTGAAATAACTCAAGTATATTTGATATATTTGAAACTTTTCTCATTTCATGTGGAAAAACACATAAAATGTAATTATAAATTCTTGATTAAATTATTATAAGATAATTATTAGGTCCATATTTTTCATGTTCAAATACTTTCCTGACACGAATAATTTGACTGTAATCTGAAGCCCAGCTCTGTGAACACACATGTGTTCTGGGTCTGATCTGATTCCATAACAATATTAATTATTGATAAACTATCATAAAAAAGTAAAGACCTGATAATTAATTTGAGCCTGGGGTCTTTCTCATGTACATTTATCTGGAGTAAAAAAAAAAAAAAAAGAAGAAGAAGAAAGGAAACATCTGCTGAATAACTGACTATTCATCCCAATTTTACACTTTGAGACCAAACAACATAAATCACTGCAGAATTTTACCCTTTAAAGCAGGAGTTAAAACAAGCTCTAGATGGAATTGGAAGCAAAATGTCTCTATAGGGCCAATGAGGCTATAATGGCTGACAGCCCAAAACTCTTTCTTCATAGAAAGATCATATATTTTTCATCATAGTAACGCTTTGAACACAAAGTGAGGGGGATCATTTCAATGGACTTCTAAAGAATCCTAGTGTCACCCGAGAGTGGCAACAACGTGAGTTTGGTTTCCCACAGCAGGTCACCGTAAAAACCCACTGAGAAACTCATACTAACGATAAAAATGGAATTATGGAGTGATTTTTGGGACAAAATTAAGCAAATTCACAGGAAGGTAATCTGTGCATATTGGGGATATGCATGCGCCTTTGGTTATAGTTGAACATAAAATAAATATTTGTGCTTATAATGTGTTGGATATTTGTCAGAATATAAATCGAAGAGTTACGAGTATACTGTCTTCAGTACGAATATGAGTTTATATAAATATGAAAGCGGTCAAAAAGACGTCATTGCTTATGTCATCACGTCACAGGCACCCATTGAACACAGAAAACAGATCGACTTCAAACCATCACCGCTCGGCGACACCTTCACTCCTAGAACTTGTAGAAAATCTGTGACTTATAGCACAGTGTGGGCTTTATCCATGATAAAAACTGGATTTCGCGTGATTGACAGTGAAGGGAAAATGACACAACAAGGGGCTACAGCAGCTGATGGCTGTGGCGTGATGATGTAATCGATAACGTACTTTTCACCATTTTCCTCCATTTGGAAAAACTTGTATTCGTACTGAAGATAGTGTACTTGTAACTTTTGTTTTCGTATATGTAATTTTTGATTCATATTCTGACAAATATCCAAAACAGTACATAAGTACAATATATATATATATATATATATATATATATATATATATATATATATTTTTTTTTTTTTATTGAATTCGGGAATGAGGTATAGGATCCCACTGCAAAACGAACAGACAGGAGCTTTACATCAACAGGTGCAGGAAAATAAGCCCTCAGCATCATGGACTTTTTACACTCCTCCCATCAGGTAGGAGGCTAAGGCACATAAAGGCACTGACCACCAAATTAAAGATCAGTGTTTATCCAGAGGCCGTCAGACGAATAAACTCTGTGGATGCTAGGTGACGCACTCGTACGCCCCTTTTTAGAATCTTTTTTAAATATACTTTTCATGTTTTTTTTTTTAAACTGGCATTTTATTGTTGCATATTTTTAAATAATATATTAACTGTTTATGGTAACTTTTGAGGGGAGAGTTATCGCTTTTATTCTTAGTATTCTGAGCCTTTTTTTTTAATCAAGATTGTGGATTGGAATTAGAGTACCTGGGATCTGTGAATGACTGGAAGGACAAATAAAAATCTGAATCTGAGATACAAACATTCATTCACCCCACTGTCAATCACACAAATTAATAAATAAATGGCACAGAATGGACAGGAACATTAGAGATGTGTTATGTTTTATGTGGCTGTTAAATTGCTATTATCAGGATTTTTGTATTTTATGTTTTTAGGCTTTTGTTAATCGTATATGTTTTTATTAATGCATTTATTGTGGGTATGAATGTATTGAGTGGGAGGGAGAGTGCAATGTCCTGTCTGCAGCAGATCCCTCTGTCCAAACCTAATTTCTCCCTAGGGAGACAAATAAAGATACTTTGACAAATTGACTCATTTTAGGGTTTGAAAGACACATGCATATTCCCAATATGCATGGATTACTTTCTTGTGAATCTGTTTAATTTTGTCCCAAAAATCACTCCATATGTAATGCAGTAAAAGTTTCCATCACAACATCAGATACTATATCTGGGCACATGTATACTAGTTAAACCTCAAAAAATCCAGAGTGTCTAAAATTTTTTGCTTCTCATTCTGGTCCTTCTTCTCAACCCCATTGGGAAATCATCTCCTAAATATGCATGTGATTAATTACGTGTCTTGTTATCACTGGCTAATCTGCATAGTACTCTGATGGAGAAAAAAAAAAAAAAAATCCCTCTTATTACCATTCAGAAGGCCACCTCACAGGTGTGCCGAGTAAATATACAACAGGCTGCAGCTCATCAAAACACACACTCAGAAAAATCGTGAGACATGGGCTTAGGCCTATTCAGACATGCATATAGATATGTTCAAACAAGGACAGAACAAGTTGTGCTCGCTCAAGTGTAGAGACTCAAGGAGACACACACACACACACACACACACACACACACACACAGAGATACCAAAAGTGGACACCCACTAAGAAGTAGACACATTATGCAGTGCTACTGACAGAAGGTCCAGGTTTCTCTCATACGGGTGGCAGTGTGGTCTGTGCCAACTCATTAAGTACACAGCTGGTTGTGAGGCTTGGAGTGGGGTGAGACCATAGGGATGCTCACATGGGTGTCTGATAGGAATTTCACACAATGCTCAAGAATATAAAACGCTCATTGTGTTTCTTTCTACATGTGAAACCGGAGTTTATTTGACTGAAAAATAAGCACTCATACTTTGTGTACCACTGTCTGTGTCTGTTACAAATGGGTATATTTAAAATGGAAAATTAAAGTTACAGAATTTGTACTTACATGAACCAAGAAAGGGGGCTGCTAATTTATTTTATTTTTATATGACCTGTGTGAAATTCCTTTTGAGTCTGTGTATCATTCATTCATTCGTTTTTCAAAATAAAACCAAAAATACGACGATGAAAAAAAAAACCTTGTTTCTTCATTCTTCAATCTGCCTTTCCCCTTTGGAGGCGAGGGGTAAAAATCTAATAACTAAGATATAACCATAACTATCTACCAAATGACATTAGTTGACGTCAAGTCCTTTGTTATCATGGCAACATTCTATTGCATTAACCAGCTTATAATTTGCCATTTTTGTTCACAAAAGAAGTTTGCAGATTTCATTTCAATAGTCAGAATTCACTGCAGTTCATTTACAAACATCATTTAAAATATATTAACATATTTTTAACAGTTATCTTGTGTGTAATGTATACAAAAAGTTCATTTCTGTACTCCTGTTAATGTAGTTGGAAAGTTGTGCAAAGCCTACAAGAAGGGGAAAATGTTCCCATGATGAATGGGGGAGACTGGAAGACTGTAGATTCACACATATACAATAAATGCACATATTTAGAGCATTGGCAACATGTATGTGTCGGTGTGACTCACTCAGGTTCCATTTGAGTCCAGTGGTGACTGTCTTGCAGGGTCCACCTACGGGAATAAGACTGCACCAGTCCCCCTCCAGGCCTGTATTTACCTCCAGACTGTGGCTGCCCTGCCGACACAGAACTAGAGTCACCATCTAAATATTCAGACATTGTTCAGCTGGGCATGGGTCCTGCTTCACTGTATTTCTGCATTGATGGTTTGTGGCTTGCACACCACACTGGTAGAAGTTGTAAGATCATAATTGGTTCCAAAATGTTTGTGATATTAGGCTGGTAGGTCCCCTAGAGGTGTAAGATTCTAGTCTAATTGCAGAAACTGAATATAATATTCATAAATACATATTCATTAGCGTATAATCACCTGAAAATTATATTCTTGGTGGTTTCATGACCTTAGAATAACCTGTTTAGATATACAGAAAGAGCAGGTTGTCACCACTGAGCCAAGCTGTACCATCATGTTTCTACCCCAAACAAACATGCTCCTTCCCGTCCAGTACTTTTCCTGTTTTAAGGAAGGTGTCACATAGTGTTAAAGTGCTATTTCTGCACCAGAGTTATTGCTACCTTACAGAAAAATAGTTTTCAGTTGATTGCAATCTACAAATTCGTGGGGTGGCCATGGCTCAGTTGGTAGAGAAGGTCGTCCATTAACTGAAGGGTTGGGGGTTTGATTCCTGTTCTGCCCTAGTCAGTCCATTGTATCCTTGTGCAAGACACTTCACTCTCTTTGCCTCCAGTGTCACTCACACTGGTGTATGAATGTGTGAAATGGCTGCCATGCTTGTGTCATTCTGCCCCAGGGCAACTGTGGCTGTATATGTAGTTTACCACCACCAGAGGATGCATGTGAGAGTGGATGAATTATGGATCACTAATATAATGCCTTGAAAAGCACTAATCTATTATTATTATTATTATTATTATTATTAATAAATGCAACAATAGGTGCCATTTTATGTCACACTCTGAACATGTTATTCTGTGCAAAAAAAGGAAAGGATTACCAGAGAATGACTGAAACTTAATTAACTGCCATCTATATTTAACTTCCAGCAAGTAATTCACGATAAAAAAAATAAAGTGTGTGTATATATATATATATATATATATATATATATATATATATATATATATATATATATATATATATATATATATATATATATATATATATATATATCTGCTGTCTTCAATTAGACACCACCTTCAGTCAGGAATATGGATTGATGAAGAGCTCTGAGACATGGTGTTTAAAAAAAAAAACAACACCTGATGCTCAATATCAACAAGATTAATGAGCTGAGCAGTAGTGTGTTATATGAATTACAGATTCTGAAACACTTGATTCACACACTGCTTCTACCTGGTAGCACAGGGGATCTATCGCCACCTCAGCATCCAATAAAATAGCAACTATAGTCTGCCTTTGTGTTCATGGATGGTAATAATGGTGCTTGTACACAACACTATACCATCACAGTGAAGTTGACTCTCATGGCTTTTGGTTTTAATTTTACATTTTTAAGAAGTTATGTTTGTTTATTCCACATTTGGCTGAAATTTTGCCTCAAGCTGTGCCACATATATAAATATATATTCATGAGAGTGAAGTGGACAGACGGACAAAATCCTAATGCATCCATAATCAGCAGAGTTTGGTGTGTACCCGACCCAATGATCAGCAGAAACAAACAAAAGAAAAATAAGGTGTCATAGAATTTCTTATTATATTTCTTATATATTCTCAGCCCCATGTAAGAAACCTTACTTCTCCGCCCAGGGACCAAGACTCATTATAATAAATGATTGCTCTTGTCAAAGCTGTAACCCATTTTCCCTTCCTACCAGAGTTAAAGAGCATACCTTGCCATTTTGAATCTTTGTCTATTTTTACTGTATGTAAAAAGACAAAAAAAAAAAAAAGAAAAGGATTCTGATACTGACAAGTACTTAAGTAATGGAGCGGATGGAT
Source organism: Siphamia tubifer (assembly GCA_020466265.1). Taxonomy (NCBI): domain Eukaryota; kingdom Metazoa; phylum Chordata; class Actinopteri; order Kurtiformes; family Apogonidae; genus Siphamia; species Siphamia tubifer. The sequence goes on along the minus strand of CM035802.1, from coordinate 35,144,865 downwards.
ACCTCAATGAGCTGTATGCGATACATAATATTTTATTAGTAGAGGAAAAGGTATGTTGGGGGACACATTTTACACTGTCAAGAAGATTCCCAAGTGTCTGAACCACAGACAAAATGTTTTTGAGGCTGTGAGTGTTCTACAAAGAAAATAAACATGAACAAATTTTCAAAATGTCATGGCATCCCTTTGAGAAACTAGGGCTTGCAGAAAAAGCAGGTGCATCACACATTGTAGATGCAAGGTTATGTCAGATTCCTCAGGCTGAATAATAGCTTTACTCTGAATACATTGGTTTTAATAAAACCTGATGGCGGAAAATAAAAAGGTCAAAACAGCATCTGTATAAAGACAGCGAACAATATTTCACTCAAAAATAAATCATGTATTTAGTGGGAAAACATTACATATAAAGGAAAACAAAAGCAGCAGAAGGAGGGAAAAAAAACCAAACAGTTTATTTGGTTATGCATCATCAACACTTGAAATACCTGCAGGCTAATAGCCCCACATTCACTTCAACTCCCATAGAAAAAGTCTTTGTGTTTATGCACAAAGACTGGAGACGTTGACAGCTAGAACTCAGATTCATTATCTAAAAGAATCATAACACACAAAGGCAGAAAAGACAGTTGCACTCAATTAAGAGTTTGAAATCTTTTCAAGTGTGACATCTATGAAGTAGTGTTTCCTTTGTTGGGCTTCTTGGAGATGCACAGCTTGAGGAAAAGAAACATGGGAACATTCCAAGCTTTGGAGTTTCTGGTGTTCAGGTAACATCCCTGAGGTTGTTTGGTACAGAAAAAAACTTAGTTTCAGTGTCTAAGTGTGTCAAGTGACAGAGGATAGAAAGGAGGAAAAACAAAGAAAGTAACACAAATAAAAGACTTTTACCCTATTTTCAAATTAAATGTTTACTTACACACCAGGAGCTACACATAGTATTTTATGAAGTTAATCGGTACTGATTGCAGATGATCTGATGGGATGATTTGCTTGGTAATTACGCATAAGTGTGATGAATTAAGCATTATAAAATTAAATTAATGATAACATTTGAAAATGCGCTCTAGCAATGCTTCGTTTTCACAATTTATGATGTACAATAACCCCTATTTAATCTTTAAATACCCCATTCTGTTGAACTTACTCCACCTAAAGCATCACACTGTCATTTAAAGTTTTTTGTTTTTTTTTCTGACAAGGTACATGAGGTCAAAAAAACTGTCCAGATGTGAGCAGCCTTATTTAGGGATTTACAGCTCAACTGGGCTGTTCTACAACACAGGAAATGTTCTCAAGCATTTTCGTTAAGTAACTTCATATTGCCCTGTGACCAGGACTCGACAGAATAGACAGAAATATAAAGATATAAAACAAATTACCTCAGCACAAGTATTTTTTTTATTTTTTTTCTCTTTGCTCTTTTTGTTTTTTGTTAGTTCCATTTCGGGTAAATTTATCTTCACCTTGGGATGCAGACTGATTAAAACATCTCCTTGTCGTGTAGGGACTGAAAATAAATAAGCCTAGAGTTCTAACAGTGTCCCCACCCATAATTTAAAAAAGAGACATGAGAATTATGCAATGCCCTAAGCAAGCTATAGAAAACACAACACTAGTGAACATTTCCCAGAGATGGCACAATAAAACTTTGACACCTCATCTGGGACACAACAGCTAAAAACAAACAAGCACAATCCTGATTAAGTCAATGCATTTCTGTGACTCTTGTTTGACTCGAAACTCATTTTCTAAAATAAGCAGGTTTAATAGAGCTGCAAGGGGGAAAAAAAAGGAATCTCAGGTGACATAAAGGAATCCTGTGGACACAGCTGTCTTCAGCTCAGTCTTCATTTGTACAGTATAGGGGTCGGATTCACAAAAGTTTTCTTAAGATAATTATTATAGGAAAAAAAAATTAGATGTTCCTAAGATTTATCTTAAGTGAAATTCCTCAGTATTTTCGTAAGAACAATGCCATTTCTTCCGAACTTCTTATTTTCAATACTTGCAAACTTCCAGCCTGTACATAGTCATTAACAGTTGGTCAATGTCTGCATACATTAATAAATGATCCACACATAGGCCAAGATTAACATAATGACATGACGAATGCAACTATTATAAAATTAAACTTAAATACACTCTGGCTTCATGACCTGTTGTCTGCATATGGCATTACTGTAGAGTACATTTAATATAAGGTACAGCCTACATTAACTAAACCAATAATCTAAACATGGTGTTAAGGCCTATTGTAAGTAGCTGTCAGTTGGTGTCAATGTATATAGCCTGCATAATATACTGTAACCAATAATATACACACAAAAATATTGAGAGCAAACTTAAATTACCAAAACTAAATTTCTGTTATTATAATTTTGTTTAATCCCATACCAGACCTTTCTGTGTGGAGTTTGTATGTCCTTCCCGTGTCCGCGTGGGTTTTCGCCGGGCACTCGGGTTTCCTCCCACCATCCAAACACATGCACTGATAGGTTAATTGGTTACTCTAAAAAGTTGTCCATAGGTGTGAATGTGAGAGTGATTGTTTGTCTATATATGTTCAGCCCTGCGATGAACTGGCGTCTCATACAGGGTGTACCCCACCTTCGCCCATTGTAGCTGGATTAGGCCCCCAGTGACCCCCGTGACCCTGGTGAGGATAAAGCGAGTTCAGATAATGAATGAATGAATAATTTTGTTTAAATAAATATTAGAGGCTTACCTTTGGTACGGCTGTGGTATGATATGGTGAAAGGTTGTCTTAAAGCTAAAGCTGTCATTCCATGGTTATTTCATTAATATTACTGTGCTATTGAATACATTGTGTGTTGTATTTAAAAAAACGTCCGGATTGTTTTGTTTCCAGCCGTTTTTGCACGGTAGAAAAATGACTTGCGGCTGAACAACAGAGTTTACCGGTACTTCCTCATACGCGGTGATGAGGCATCTCTGATTTGACCTTTACCCAAGTAGCATCTAGCTAGGTTTTGTGCCGTTGCTTGTTCTGAAAATGTGTAGGGAAAAAAACAAGGCTTTATTTCCACAGAGAGCACATGAACCACCGCCATTTTTTTCCAGTTATTGCAGCAGCTACTGTGGCATTGTCTTCTCTTGTAGATGCTAATGCTAATGCTACTTCAGATTCGCTGCTGGGGACGGGTTTAACCCCACGTGGGTGACGTCAAAGTCTGTCTGATGTCAGATGGACCGGCTTTTTCTGGGTCCCTCATTCCTCTGGCTGTTTTCTGTGAATGTGGTATGGAGCCAGTCGAGGTGACAAACCACTTTCAAAGGCAGCATGTGTTGGTAAGTCGGGGTGACCCATCAGATTCCAAAAGGAGTGTGGAAAAATGGTTTTCAGAGGAATGACACCTTTAAGAAAAATACTGAGAAGAATCTTAAGAACTAAGCTTTCAAGAATAGCAAATGTTCTTAACATTGTTCTTGAGTTAAAAGATAAGAAGAAAACTTTAGAATTGGGGAATATGGATTTTATCCTAAGACAAAAGTTAAGAGAAACATACGAGTTAAGAACTTTTTTTTTTTTTTTTTCCTCAAAGCTTTGTGAATCCGACCCCAGTACGTGTGGGATTGTCTTGAAATCATGAACCGCTCTGTGTGTATTGATTTGTACCACTAAATCCCGAATCAAAGCACGTAACAAAGCTGTGATTGCGCTGTATACAGGGTTGAGGATATTTGGCAAAAGTTGTAAACACTTCAATTACACATGTAACTTGAACAAATAGCAGTGGGCCCTTAGAAGGTTGCGTTCACCTTCATGTACAAGCGTCTGCGTTCATCAGTCGCTAGCGAATTGGAGCCGCATTGACAAACGAGCTTAATTTACCCTCGCTGAAGTAAGATTAATTGGAGGTGTCGAGGTATGAAGCAGTAAATGACAAACGCGCCTTTGGAATAATGACAAGACGTTGGGACGAAGTGCTTGAGAGAGGGGTTTACTTAACGTATTACAAGGTGTCATCAGGAAGTGTGAAGAGTTAGGTGTTTGTCCTGTAGATCTTCCAAATAAACGCCATTGGAAATAAGAAGTGGGGAAAACAAAAGCGGCAGTGTGTGCTCAAACTGGTGTGTGCTCAACCCACTTGTAAACTCAATCAAGCAAGGAACATAAGAAAGTGGCTGACATGGAGGACGGCAAAAAAAATTGGGAGCATCAAAAGACTCTCTCTCTCTCTCTCTCTCTCATACACAACACCCATAAGAACAGACAAGTGTGTATTGAACACAGAAATACAGTGATCAACACTGCAATCAAGGTGGAAGCAGAGCAAAGAAAATAACATTTTTGAGAGCGAACAGAAAATTAAGCGAAGGAGCAGGAGAGGGATGATTAGAAACTGTAGGAGATGTTAGAGCCCCAGAGTGTTGGTCTCTGATGATGAAAAAAAAAAAAAAAAACCCACAGTGGAGTGCCATGAATCATAGCTTTTAAAGCACACCTATAACCCTGTGTAAAATAAAAGACAGAGTAAGAAACATGGCAAAATTTAATGAATGATGAAAGAATTCAGGGGGATGTCTGAATGAGCAATCCTTTCAAGTTTCATTATAAAACACCTCTGAAAAAATACCCCTTAAGCTTTAAGCACATAAAATTAAAAAAAGATGGCACACAGTGGTGGTAACTGCACAGCGAGGAGCCTATTGTGTGTCTGAATGTGCAAATGAAGACTGAGCGCAGTGTGAGTACAGTAATATACTCACAGGTCTGAGTAGACACACCAGGCTACTGCCCTGAATGATCAACACGGGGAGTCGAGTCATGGAAAGGGCATGGTGGAGCGTCTCAACAGATGCCATTGTTTGGTCAAACCTCCCAGCGAGACCACCCAGCGTCACTATGGCATCCACCTAAATACAATTAATAGACACAAATGTATTTATATAGCACATTGCGTGTACAGGACAATTCAAGGTGCTTTACATAAAACGTATAACAAAATAAAAATGAAAAGACAATTAAAATAAGAGATAAAAACATTTAAAAGGCAATTAATAATGTCTGTAAAAGCTCCAGTGAACAGTAATATTTTCAGGCCTGATTTAAATGGACGGACAGTTTTTCTCAGACCTCAGGTATTCAGGTAGTTTATTCCACAGGTGAGGAGCAGAATAACTGAATGATGGGAACACACAATAAACCTGTCCCTCTGAGGTTCAGGATTGAGTTTAAAGTGCTTTTATTAGTTTTTAAGAGTATTAATGGTTGTGGTCCTGTTTATTTATCGGATATGCTTTTAACATATGAGCCCTCTCTCACCCTCGGGTAGCAAGCTTTTGATTGTCCCTAGAGTTATCACCACAACACATGGTGAAGCCTCATTTAGTTTTTAATTCCCCAAACTATGGAACAGTCGACCTAAGGAAGGGTAAACTGAAAACCCCCCCTTTAGTTAAATTTTACTGTTAACATTATTTCATTCTGCCATTTTATGTATTTACTTTTATTTTATTACTCTTATTTATTCATGTATTTATTCTATTCTTTTTAAGTCTGTAAATCTTTTAACTTGTTCTACAATTGCGGGATAATGGGGTGAGGGTCTGATGTAAAGCACTCTGTGCTACATGCACCATGTATGAAAAGTGCTATATAAATACAGTTCGATTGATTGATGACCTATGACCTCAGGTCTCTGGATGCTTCATAGGGAACCAGCAGGTCTAGGATGTATTTGGTTCCAAGGCCATTGAGTGCTTTGTAGACCAGGAGTAAGATTTAGAATTCTATCCTTTGCAAAACACTGCACATTTTCTTATTGTGACTACATAAATTAAAAATTAATACATATAATTGCTATTTATGCTCAGAATAAAGACTGTACAGACATTAGATATGTTAGATATGGATTTAGCACAATTGTAAATTTTTTTGTACATTTTTGTGAGCACTACAGTGAGTAGTGTCGGTTTCTTGTGGTAATGAAAACTAACACATGAAAAATGGAAAGAGGCAATTTCTGGAGTCAAAGGAAGTGACAAATTATAAAAGCTACAAGCTGTGTTCCTGTGTTCTTCACTGGACACAGCTGTAAATCAGATGAATTGAGTTGGATGTTAAAATAACACAGTTTCCTGTACACAGCTGGGTTTAGTTCTGTGACATATGAAGGTAGAAAGAAATAATGAATAGTTATTATCCTGACTGAGTCTCAAAATTTGTTGTAAATTTTCACAGTTTTGACATTTGTTTACCAAGAAGAAAAGATGGAGTCCTTATCTTTTGCATGTTGTTCTGCTTTTATTTTAGAGTACATCATACTGGAACCTGAACTAAATTGACTTTTAATATCTTGACTGTGGGAAATTTTGCAAATTCATCCCACGGCCCGGGCTTGATTGGATCCTTTAGTGGGCTGCGTTTGGTCCCCGGGCCACATGTTTGAGACGCCTGATTTAAAGAGTTAAGAGAAGTACAGGGACATTTAAAGACCTAATAAGATTCCAGCTATTGAAATGAATGAAAATATGTACAGTAATATGCATTTAGCCATGTGCAATATTACTTTTATTGATTAACTGTTAGCTTTACACATTTATTTATTGTTAGGTTTTACTGATCAATCCAAGTTGTATTCATTATAATGTACGCAGCACTACTAAACAAAATTACACTGCATGGGTTGTAAAGTATTTTGTGTCGTATGGTACAGTATATGATGTGGTGCAATCATGATAGATACTTCATTTTCAGGCTACTGCTGCTTATTTAATTGAAAAATGTGACACTATTTTGAAGCTTAAGGCAAAGACATGGTTGCTAAACACAAAGGAAGGAGGCAAAAAGTGACTTCTGCTTCTGAGAGATGTTGGTAACAGACAATTATCTTCATGGGGCTAATGGAGGATTTAATAAGATTCTGAGAAAATCTAAATCTTTTCACGAAATATGTGAGACTGCACATGTCAAAGATTCAAGGAAGTTAATCCTGTGACTGGTCAACGACAGCCTTTTAAATTTATCCTCACAACATTTATACCAAAAAGCCTGTGATGTTTCTTTTCATTATTTGTTTTTTGATATGTATTGTTTTAACAACTCTATAATTAGAATAGAACAACAAAAAGAACAAACGAATCAAGTCCTTGGTAGACTTTACAACGAAAAAAGAACAAGCTTAAGGACACAAACAAAAGAAGAGGGAAAAAAAAAATCCAAACAACAGTGGGGATATTGAAAACATATGGAGGACACATACAGAATGAATGGTAGATCAAAGTTAATTTATATCATTACAATAACAATCAAACTCCAGAATTAAGAGGGCACACCAAATCAACTGAGCTAAGTGGATTAGTTAAAGTAAGAGCATTTCCTGCAACTTCAGAGTGAAGATAAGGCTGTTTTCAACTCTGAGCCAGCAGCTAACTTTAGTACTATATTTACAGCTCTCAGCATTTACATCCTCATACAAAGTCCCCAAGCACCAAGGACCAGTGCTGACAGCCTGAAAACCCAAAAGTGTTGAAGGCAGAGGTGCTGTCAGAGGCTGAAAAGTGACAGCCACATCAACTTACAAAACAAACCCAAATACCATCTGTCACACTCACTTTGCTCAACATTTCCAGCCCAACCCAATACAACACATAAGTATTAATAAACACTATGTCAAGGCAGATTTATTTATTTTCACTGCTTGTTTGGACATTTGCACTAGTGTACCTTCCAAAATTAGAGATGAAAGATGTTTGATTACACAATATTTCTTACTGGCATAGGTGAATACACCCCCCCCTCTCTTTTTATTTTTATAGTTTTTTTTCCTCCATTTTAATATGTTTTAAATCAGTATTTATTTATGTATTTATTTTATTCTTCTCTGTATATTTTAGATATTTTATATCTTACATTTTAGATATTTGCATGTTTGCACTGAACAGTGAGGTGCTCTTATCCCGCTGTATGTGTATAATGTAAATTATACATATGTAAACTGACAATAAAGGCATTCTATTCTAATAATAATAATAATCACTGTGCAATCAAACCCAGTGAACCCACACTATGTGCAATGTAATCCTGTAACCCTGTGCAATTCTTACAATCATGTACAATACAAATTATACACATATCATTCCATACACTCGGTATATCATGCTCTTACCCATAACATTTTATTTTTTTTGTATTGTATTTATATTGAAACTTGCGGTGTAATGCTCCAATTTTGTCAATGTACAATGACAATAAAGGGCATTCTATTCTATTCTATCAATTACATCTTTACCCATTTCTTTCTTTGACTATATAGTCTGAAAAACAATAAGACAGGAAATAAGTAAAAGCATGTTTCAATAAAAATCCAGATTTTTTTAGGGTTTTTTTTATAGACGAGTTGTCAACATTTGAACCATTTTTTTTTTAGCAGTGCCACAACAATTTCTATTACCTTAAATAATGACTTTCATTTTAATGTTGGCCACAATCCTGATGAAGAGCAACACCGTATTTAACAGTCAAACAAACGATACTCATTCAACTGGATCATCACCATTTATATGACTGTAACTAAAATGTGCCACTTGTAAGTACTTGCTTTGGCAAATCAGTGCAGGGAGGAGCTCAGGACTGTGGTGAACAGGTCACTTGAAAAGGACCAATCATGCAAAATGTGCTTGGCAGATTTACCAAAAATCAGGGTTGAAAACGGTACAGAATAAAGTCTGAGCTGTCTAATAAGAAAACAGGAATGTTCCTGTTGAATGGTGTTCTTTTGTAGTCTGATAGTGTCTGGCTCTCTTCTTTTCAAACACTGTAATTAAAAGAGAATACATTTAAGGTGGCTACAAATAGTAATTGGGGTATCACTAGGCATACATGGTTACTAAATGGAACAGAGTTCATGTTTTGATGCACCCATTCTCTACAGAAATCGCTGACATTAATTTTAGGAAACACCTGAAAAACATTTGGATTTTATTTTGGGTCTATAATTCATACATGCCTAAATGTATTTCTTTACCATAAAGACAGGAACAGTTAAATTTTTTTTGTTTTAAATGGCCTATACTCAGGGCCGGACTGGGTCAGGATTTCAGGCCAGGAATATCCTGCAGCATCCAGGCCAATTCCAGCACCACGGAGATCACTATTGCCAATAAAAACGATCACTATTGCCAATAAAAAGATCACTATTGCCAATAAAAAGATCACTATTGCCAATAAAAAGATCACTATTGCCAATAAAAAGACCACTATTGCCCACAAAAAGATCACTATTGCCAATAAAAACACCACTATTGCCCACAAAAAGATCACTATTGCCCATAAAAACGATCACTGTTGCACATTGGACATTTAACAGACACATCTATTTATTTATTTAACCTTTATTCAACCAGGTAAGTTCGGTGAGAACTGATTCTCATTTCCACCATAATTTTAAGACTTACCATATCTAATTTGATACTATTAAATGCAGATTTACAAATTCAAGATCCTGTGGGAACCCTGCACACAGATGCTCCTCGATTTATGAATCAACACACAAATTATCTTACTATTTTTGTTTTTCCACTTTCTCTTTATAGACTACATCCATGTCAATATATTCATCATCTTCCTTCAAGCCCATTCAGTGCTGTGGCTCCTTACATAACATAATCAGCCTATTTACTGAGCTGAGTCTATCATGATGCACAACAACTAACTCCTTCTCTCAGGGTATGGAACTGAAGAGACGTGCTGAGATCGAGGTTATTTCAACATCTGGCTGACACCCCCACATAGGCACAAACGGAGGCAATGTCTTCACTACACTGCAAACAGCACTTACTAACCTAACTCTTCTGTCAGAGAAAAAGACAGATTGTAATGAAAACCCTGCTTTCAATAATTAGATTTCATAACGCATTAAGAATAAATGGAGCAATGAAGCAATGTCTGTCCAAATATCTGGCGAGGAAATGGTTAAACCTGGATAAAGCTGCTGTCAATTGATTAATACTTACATACATTCTAATAAACCCCGTGTATACTTACTGTTAATGTAATAACGGCTCATAATGTAATAAAATCACAAGTGTATAACGTAATGTCTTTGCGCATAACCCTTTGTTGGTCACACGACAAAAATCACAATACAATTTTTTTTTTTTTGCTTTTTCCATCTCACAGGGACTATTACATCATAAAACATACTTTTTTTTTTACTGACCCTAAATTTTACTAAAGTATTAAAACTCCAACATTACTCCTTCACCAATCTTACCAACATAATTTGTGACTTGGTTCAAATTAGATGTATTAACTCTTTGTTTGTATCATTACCGATTAGCATTAGCATTTAAGGAGCCTTTACTATCATCTCTACCTTTTGGTTGAGCATGTTTTCAAAATAAAAATAAAAAACAAAAATATTTCACTGGTTCGGCCCACTTCAGATCAAATTTAGCTAAATGTGGCCCCTGAAATAAAACGCGTTTGATACCCCTGTTTCATATGATCCCTTTAGTTTTCATTATATGGAATTTAGAGGCGGCCGTGGCTCAGTTGGGAGAGTGGGTCGTCTATTCTGACCGAAGTGTTGGAGGTTCGATTACCGCTCTGTTCTTGTCAGTCTATTGTGCCCTTGGGCAAGACAGTTTATCCTCCTTGCCTCCAGTGTCACTCACACTGGTGTGTGTATGTGCGGTGGTGGTCGGAGGGACTGGCTGCCACACTTCTGTCAGTCTGCCCCAGGGAAACTGTGGCTACATATGTAGTTTACCACCACCAGAGGGAGCATGTGAGAGTGAATGAATAATGGATAAATAATACAAAGCGCTTCGGGTGCCTTGAAAAGCCCAACAGAAATCTAATCTATTATTCATCTCACCACCCATCTCTACTATCCTTTCATTCTATTGGTGATTGTCTCTGTGGACAAAAAAAAGGTGAACAAATGGATGCCCTGACAGAACCAAAGTTTCTACAATGAAAAAGCAAGGAAAGGGCATGGGAGAATCAAGTAAATAGCGAGCAGTAGTTGTGAAAATAGCCTGTCGACAACTTGCCAAAACTCAATAATAATAATAAAAAAAAAAAACAGAACAGACATAGGAAGCAGGGATGAGGGCAAATAAAATGGCATATTGTGTTTTTCGACCTCCTCTGACACACCAGTTTGTCAGAGTTTTTACTTCCTGGCGACAGTTGTGTTGTGTCCGCTATGCATATCAAACTCAACATCACACAATTTTTTATTCTTTCCTACTCCGTGTTTGTTTACTACAAGCACAAAATCAAGCAAGGGCAAGGAGAATATCATGACTGAATGCTGGAAATTTAACAAGCTGGTTTTACAGACGCTACTGTACCCTCTTGTGATTGGCCAAGGGAGGCAGAGAAAGCAACGCTGGCTCAGAGATCAACACAAAAGCTCACATCTCTTTATTGAGGCTGATGAACAGATAACGGAAAGAAAGAGAGGAGAAAATGAAAACGGTGATGCTGTGGGATGTTTGCAACAGTGAAGGAGAGACAAGCTAACTAGGACAGAGCAGGGGCCGTGAGACGACAAACAGAGCAGGACATGCACCAGGTGTTGGGATAAATTTCAAGTACAACAGGTGCACACACAAACACACATAAACTAGCCTATTATGAAAGAATAATATGGTTTGGAACAAAGATGTGCACGCACAATCACACATATTTCAGTGTAAAGGTTTACAAACAAACACATGCTCATCCACCCACAGTAATCCTCTGATACCATTCTTTGGGATTTCACCCAGCGTAAGAGATAAATTCTCTAAATCGAGCACTAAGCTGTGTGAAGGAAAACATTCAGGGGCTAATATGATGAATCTTAAACAGCAACACAGTAATCTGCAAATCACCCTTTTGATTATTTCATCTGTGTTTTATTCATTTAAACAGGGAAAAAAAAAGAAAAGAAAAATGAGAAGGTAGGATGCTAAATTATTAGAAAGTCGTGCTTTTCTAGAACTGCTGCTTAAAGTGTTGGAAGAGGGGGAGGAAAAAAAAGTTGAAATAAGGGGCTTAGTGGGTCAAGAAATCCTAACAAACAAACAAAAAAGTGATCAGTGGCAACTCTTTCAGAGTGAGAAAAAGGGATTGTTGGGTTCATATCTCTCACAGGCAGACGGACTAAAAACCCAGAGCTGGTTCAGAGGCAGAGTAAATATTAGCCACGTTGGAGAAAAAAGGCCCATAGAAGGAAGGACAAAAGCATATATCCTCTTAAACCCCAACACCAAAAAACAAGTGCAAACACATGAGGAAGGTAACAACGCATGTACATATGAAATGAAGCGTTTGTGTGTCTGTAAGCATCATCTTCATGGTTTTTCATTAGCTTTGAGATGTGAAGTGATTGAGGCACTCGGCACTGATTGGAGCAACACTTGAGGTGTCGCTTAGAAATTCTAATAATGGAGAAAATAAAAAAAAAAGAGATAAAGAAAGAGCAGCAGAAAAGACAGCAGAGAGATACTGTAAATAGGCGCTGACATTACACTCTAATGATAATTGTCAAAGCTATGGAAAAAAACCTCAGATAACACCTTCCCTTCTCCAGTGAGTGATGCAGATTCTGTGAACCTCGGCTGACATTTTTGTGAGTCACGATGGAAATCCAGTCAATCTCTGGATCAGATCAGTGTGTATGTGTGTGTCTGGCTCTGCAGCAGCTGGCTGGGCACGGTGCTTTGTTCTGGCTGGCAGCTCATTTCATAAATTTGGGATATCGGGTTGCTGTGAGAAGCTCCACTCTTTGAAAAGATGACAACGAAAATGAAGTATTTCACTTTAAATGTGGGGAAATCACAAATCACAAGTTACAGGCCACTTTTTTTTTTTTTTTTTTTTTCCATAACCGTAGGTGTAAACGTAGCTAATGTTATGCCAATAATATGTTTCCTTCAACATGAATTTCTTAAGGGGACATTGAGTGGGCTAGCATGTTCTTTTCCGGTAGCACGTTGTTTTCATATTCATACACCCACGCTAGCCTCCAGCTGGGATCTGCACAGTCCAACACCATTGACCTCTGAGCAGCTCATCTTAAGTAGCTGAGCACTGACTGCCTTGCTTAAGGGCATTAAACTCTTATGAGCTCAGGGAGAAGGGAGCAGTGTTTATTCATTTATTGAGTGTTGTGATTTCTTTTTTTTTTTAACTCTATTTGTGACATTATTCTTATTTAAAGGAGTCATTTCATGGTTATTTCATTAATATTGCTGTGTACTCCATTGTTATTGAATGAATTTTTAAAAAGTCTGGAATGCTTTGTTTCCAGCAGAGGTGTCTAAAGTACTTACATTCTCTACTTAGGTAGAAGCACAGCTACTGGTGTGAAAAAATACTCTGGAAAAAGTAGAAGTACTGATCCAACTCCTTTACTGAAGTAAAAGTAAAAAAGTACAACTTCTCAACTATAATAACGTCAAAAGTAAAACTGCATTTGTTTTTGCTATGGCTGAAATAATGCTTAGGTAAGCAGGGAAAAACAGAAAAATGTCAATATCCAAAAATAAAGCCTTTAAAAGTAAGTGTTATTGGGTGTGGATATAGGCAGGAAATGGAGGAAAGTGTCAAAAATCATAAATGGATTAAAAAATATATAGAAATGAGATAAAAAGTCAAAATTATGATATAGTAAGTCACCATTTCTGATTAATGACCTAATTTTCATACTGTCGCATTTGTCTAGTTTGGAAAAGTAATGAGTTTATTCTGAGAATGTAAAGAGTATAAAGTACAGATATTTAAAAAGTTGCCAGAAAAATCAATAGTCAAGTAATGTACATTTTTTATGTACTTAAGTACAATAAAGGAAGTACTTTTACTTAGTTACTTCCACCTCTGGTTTCCAGCTGTTTTTGGAGGGTAGAAAATGACTTGAGGTCATCTCTGATTAGCTCAGAGAATGAATGTGTGAAGGAACACTCCCCCCTGCTCTGTGTGTGTTTACCATCCCAGAGTAGCATCAAGCTAGGTTAAGTGCCGTTGGTTGTTTTGAAAACTTGCAGGACATTTCCACAAAGAGCACATGAATGAGTCTGCTCCACAACAGCTACTGTGGTGCGTCTTCTTTTGCACATGCTAATGCTAATGCTACTTTAAATTTGCTACAATAGGGGACGGGCTGGGGGGAGTGTCACCCGCATTCCGTGGGTGACACCAATGTCTACATGATGTGTAGTGGACAGGCTTTTTCTGATTGGCTCGTTTCTCTTTGTTTTCTATGAATGGGAAAAACAGCCAGTGGAGGGGATGCAACACTGTCAAACGCAGCATGTGTTGGTCACTCGGGGTGACCCATCAGATTCCAAAAGGAGCGTGTAAAAGTGGTTTTCAGCAGAATGACACTTTTAACCCTTTAAACTTGCACTAAATTTCACCTAAATGTCTTAATATAGTAAATTAAACCATACATCTTGAACCATTTTGATGACATGCAGTTGGTGTTTAATTAAATTATAAATGAAAATATTCCAATGAAAACTGGGATATTAGAGGCGGGTCCTGTTAAATGATGCAATAGATAAAACATTTGTGGATATTTATTGATGTTTTGGACAACATATGGACAATTTTTTTGTTAGTTTTGGATGTTTTTGTTGGACTATGACTATATTTGTTGGAATATGGTTCCTCTCTGGATAATTATGAGACATATTTGTCTCATGTTGTTGACATGTTGTTGACATTTGTATCTTGATCAAATGAATTATTGTACCTGTTGTGGTTATTTTATCTGAAAGTGTCTTATTGTACAATATATCTTCTGATGTGTCAGAATCTCCGTTATCAAACTACATTACATTAGGTCATGTGACATTTGGGACAGGTTTGAGCGATTTGATTGACATTTTCAAGCGACTACGTCCGGCCTATATGTGGACCCTTGGAAGTTTAAAGCGGTGTTTGTGACCTGTTGAATGAAAACACAGAAGAGCTGAGTGTACATTCACCTTTAACTGCTGCTTCTCAATCTCCTCCAACATGATGGCCAAACATTTGGTGAAGTCCGTTAGATCCTGGTCAGCCGTTTCGATCAGCCTGCATCCCTGCATACACACAAAGACAAATGGAAACGCGCACGGGCTGACGAAACACAGAGACAGCAGAACAAAAAAAAAAAAAAATGTAGCTGAAGATAAGGGATAGTGGGATAAGAGAGAACAGAAGCGAGGCACAGAGATGCAGAGAGGTATAAATCAGTGTTTTAGTCTTGTCTGGCTGTCTGCGAACTGTGTTCCTGAATAATGTAAAGGTTCCAGTCAGTGGCCCTAAACTACAGAATCCAGGTAAACAACCACGCTCTGGGTTTCTCTTCCTGTGTCTCCTTTTACTCAACACACTGTCACCATTCTCCCAAAACACACCACCACACCTCCATATTTCACATCAACACACATCGCAGTCAGTTCACACACACACACACACACACTTGTTTGCTGTGCTCTGTTTGATCCCATCCACCCTTCTTCCCCTCTTCCCTCCTTCCTCCATCTCACCCCCCCACCCCTTTTTTTCCCCCTTGTGGATGCTTTTTCTGTTCTCTCCCTTCCATTTATGCAGAATTATTCACCGGTTCTGACAAATCTTTGAAGGAACGCCTCAAACTTTCCCATTGTTCTGCTCCTAAAGCATTACCATAACATTCTGTTCTGTGTTTCCATAGAAAAAAATGGATTGCTCATTTTTATAAAGCAAGCCGTGTGATATCTGTGAAGGACTAATATTACAGACAGAAAAAAGGTGTGTGTGTGTGTGTGTGTGTGTGTGGGGGGGGGGGGGGGTGTCACAGCTGAAGGCGTCGGATAACTGTGAGTTTGTGATTGTGTTTGTGTGTGTGTGTGTTATATTGGATCTGTATTTCAGCAGGGTTGTGATCACAGTAACAGACAAGGACACAGATACTGCATTTTTCCCCCATCACATGCATGTGTAAATTTAATCTTGATGTTTATTCATGTTTGTTGAGCAATTTATTGAACCAAGTCCCACTTCTCTTTAAGTATTTGGGTGTTAAACAATAGAAAGTCCAATTTAGATTTTTTCTAGTTTTTTTATTTGACCTTGTATCATCATCTTCTACTCGAACAGGGAATGAATAATCTGTACAGCAACATTTGAGCAGGAATCTAGAATCTATTTACTACTAGATACTGTTTCTGTTATTTATTTAATACGTCTTACTATTATTCAAGATCTGGATTATAAGGCGCACTGTGGTTTTTGGAGAAAATTAAAGTTTTTTTTAAGTGTGCCTTAAAGTCCTGAAAATACAGTACATATTTTTACATTTTTCATGAGCTTTTATTGAAATTACATTGATCACTGCACATTGCATTTTATCTGTAATGTCACTCAAATCAAAAATGGAGGAATGGCTTTTGAATCGATCTAGATGCACTTTGATGGTTCAGACTGTTTGTTCTTGTCACTGGAACTTCTGTCCAAGTATAAAAGCCATTGAACCCCAACAAATTTTTTTAATAGCCACTTACACCGTGACTTCAGCTCTGAAAGCCCACAATATCACTCAGACGTGGAAAGCATGATATTTTCACAGCAGACAATGCAGTTACTGAAAGTTCAGTGTGATGACAAAAGCAGTGGTTCTTAAATCTGGTCGTTATGACCCAGTGTCCTGCATGTTTTAGATATCGCCCTCAACTTTTTTTTATATAAACAAATGAATAAATAAATAGAATAGAATGTCTTTGTCATTATGCAAAAAGTACAACGAAATTGGAACATGCCATCGTCATTCTAAAAAAACTGTACAGTAATAAGAGTAAGGTAGAAAAAATAAAAAGTTGCAAGTAATACATCGGAATAGGAATAAAAAGAAAACACACACACAATAAATACATAAATAAATGAAAAATAAGCTTTAATAAAAAAAATTATTAAATAAATAAATAAGATACAATAAAATCATTCTAAAAAACTAAATGAATTAAATAAACAATTCAAAAAATTTGTAATAAAATTATAGAAATTTAAAAAACAAACTGTTTACAAAATAAAATAAAAAAAATTAAAAATCATATATATATATATATATATATATATATATATATATATATATATATATATATATATATATATTACAGTACATTGCAGGACACTGGGCCACGAGGACCTGATTTGAGAAACACTGATGCAAAGGTTATTTGAGTAGAACTAGTTTAGATTCAAACACTAACATACAACATTTCCACGTGTCTACAAGGTTCAAATCATTTTATTTAATTCAATCACTCATTTTGTTTGGATGTCAACTTAACTAATGTTAACATTAATCCATAATTAGTTTACATAAGTTTTAAGGGGGGAAAAAAATCATACCTTCTTTGATTACAGCTTCTTTAACACAAATTATTTGTGGTTTCTTTCCTTGTATGTGACTGTGAACTGAGGTTCTCTGGGAAGTGGACCAAAATAAGACATCTGAAGATATGATCTTTAACTTTCATCACTTTTTCTCCACTTTCCAACATTTTACAGTCCAAACAATCAAAAATTAATCAAATAGCCTTTCTCCGGGGAAGACCAGATGAAAGAATAATTTCAGAGGAAGACGGCCAAGTACAAGGAACCCGTATGTTAATGCCAAAGCAGACCTGGCACTTCCTCACTGAAGCTCTGCAGGGCCCTCAAGCTGCTGAGGTTAAGAAAGCCCTCTGGAACATCATGAACGATACTGACAAGACAAGTTCTGTGGCTGTGGAATAAAGGGCAGCCTGGACCATACATGGGTCAGGGACAGACCATGCCTGGCTGTGTCACACGGCAACACACATGACAATTGTAGCTTATCCATAAGTATGATGTGTAGATTTCATCAGTTAAAACGACCAAGAGAATAACTGACAAATCGAAAGTGCAAATAAAATTAATGTCTTTTACTATTACTACCATTGCCTCGTGTGTTTCATGGTATTAGTCTTATTTTGGTGTTTGGCTTTTATAATATTTTGATTGAGAGGCATAAATCAAGAGGCTATATATATATATATATATATGTGTGTGTGTGTGTGTGTGTGTGTATAATGAAATTCTCAATATTGTGAAAGGTCCTTTAATTCAAGAACGTGTTGTCATAGAAACTTGATATTGGCACAAAATAGGGGCGAGATTAGGCATTCTCTGAATACTTCTGTTTTTTGGGGGTTTTTTTTAGCTTTTGTGCCCCCCCCCCCCCTTTTTTTTCCCCCCCCTCCTCTCTCTTTCACCCCAGCATCAAACTGTGGTTTAATTAGAACCCATAATGAAGTCCGTATTAAAGAAAAGGGATAGAAAATGCAATATAAATATTTTACAGTGAGACAATTCTAAGGCAAAACATAATTATGTTAGCATTATAATTATTTGAATTACTCTTTCTTTACTTTTCTGGAAATATCTGACTTTCTGAACATATATAATTATTTTAATGTAGAATTAATGGCATAATTTCAACAACTCACACTCAGGAAAAAAAAAGAAACTTCAAAGAAATATTGAATAATAATAATTGAAACAAACAATAGTTAAAATCAAGAGGATTTGGAAGTATTATTTATATATGTCTTACATCTCAATATTTTCATCCATATAGTGTAATCGTTCTCTTTTTATATGTGCGGGTTATTATGTTTGTAGGTCAGTTTGTGAATGTACCTGTAAGTCTTGGGGTGTGTGTGTATAAGTTGTGTTCAACTTACCTTGTCTGCATAGAAACCTTTTACCTCTGCAGTAATGGAATCAAAATCCCCACTGATATAGTCTGGCAGGAAACTGCATGCAAGGACAGAAAGAGAGAGAGGATGAGTGACAGAAGTAGAGGGTTAAGATCGCATGAACGACAGGGAGACACAGAGTGTGAGGCAGAGATGGAAGAGAAGAGGAGAGGGGGGACGTCGGGGCATGTGTCACTTCTTTGATCTGTGCAACGAGGGAAAGGAGTGATGCCACCAGGGGAAGACAGAGAGACATAGAGAGTGACGAGGTGATTCTCTGTGGCGCTTGGTCTAGTCTTGTCTCTGATACAAACACCTACATAGCTAATGGGACACATACAGTCGTGCAAAAAAATTATTAGACCATCAAAAGCAATGGTTGTGTAATCAAGTATTACCTCCTGTGTGTAGCATGTGACTAAAACAGACAGAATAGAAAACATAGAATGTCTAAAAGCACTGTTTTTGCCAGTATAATGTTGTAGCTATTGTTGTTAGAAGAACTGGAGTGATTTTGGTTATTATCAAAAAGTTGTAGAAAATGGATAGATATCTGCTCTACATGCTATTATTTGGTTATTATATTTGTCCAAACAAGTGTACCTTTAGTGGTAACGGGCAATAAAATGAAAAAGAAATTGAAGAAAACAAAGGGTGGTCTAATAATTTTTTCCTGCGACTCAATAAATATATATATATGTGTATATATATATATATATATATATATATATATATATATATATATATATATATATATATACACACTGATGTGGGAGTTGGGAGCAAATAAGTTTTACTTCCTTCCACTCTTTTTTTGAGTGCAAAAAAAAATTGTTGACCATTTTCATTGACATTTTGATGATTTTGTGTTTGAAATAAAATGCAACCAAATGTGAAAGCAATAAATATGTGCAAATATAAGTAAAAAAAAAAATCTGTGTATCATTTGTTTTTCAAAATGAATCCAAAACTAAGACAATGGAACAACAACTCCTGTATTATTTGTTTCCAAAACCAAAATGAAAAAACGGATAGTGATGTGTTTATTTTCAGTTTCCCTTTTTGTGTTTAAATGAAAAATGGAAAAACGGATAAGGGCAGTTTCCTGTTTTATCCAATTTTGACCTGAAGCAAATTCAGGTAAAAAAATTATTTACATCCAGTCTATCACTTTTGTTTTGAACAAAAAAAGAACATTCCTGGAATATTTTCTCCGTCATCATGTTCAGGTCGTAGGGTGACTCTCTTAGTTTCCTGAAATAGGACGAAGGCTTCAATTTTTGTCACTGTCGGTCACGGTCATTTCCAGTTTATTCAACTTGCTTCAGGTCAAAATTGGATAAAACGAAAAACAACCGTTATCCGTTTTTCTATTATTCATTTAACAAAAAAAGGGAAACTGAAAAAAAAAAAAAACGCATTATCTGTTTTTTCATTTTGGTTTTGGAAACAATGTTGTTTCGTTGTCTTATTTTTCATTTTAGATTGAAAAACGAATGATACACAGATTAAAAAATTCTTATCAATACAGTTCAGGTCATTTACTACCAAAAGTCAAACTCATAATTCAAGCTATAAAAACAAAATGAGATGCATCTTGTCCTAAGTCAGAAAGAGATCTCTGTCGTCTTCCGTCACGTCCATGTTTAGACAAACGATTAACAAAAATACCATAATGTACCTGATGTTCATCACTGATTGACCTGTTCCATTACGCTAAGTGACTAGATTCTGCATTAGAGCTGGGTATTTGTGTGATTACAGCAGGTCATGGTGCAGCAGGATGCTTTCATTCATGTGCTCCATCATTACATTAAATGGTAAGATTAAAAGGTATAATAGAAATAATTCATCAGTGCAACAGATGTGGGTGCATTTAAGGGCGCTACTGGCATGAATTACAGCATAAAGTAAAGCTAATGTAGATATTTCGTGCTTTATACACAATGTTTTTTTGTTTTGTTTTTTTTACTATGAGTGAACATGGACTGATATTTTTAATGACCCACCAACCAAAAAAAGCGAATTTAAAAAGCTTGTTATTTTCTCTAAACAAGGCTGTGAAAATAAATGGCCCTGGATCATTAAATATGGACTCATTACGAATTATGGGGAAAAAATAAAATAATAATAAATTGTGAGTAACATTTCAAATTGCAATGTCATCGAAACATAAAAATCATTCCCGACTTTATTTTGAAGTACTTGTTTTCAGTTTGTGTATTCAAATCAAGCACAATAATCACAAATTGAAGCAATGCAGAATAACGGTCATTTATTACATAAACCTGGTGGAAATACATTAGTAATACGTTCAATTAAGAGGATTACATCTGCAAAAACTTGGGATAAGTTAATGATCGGTTTGCATTAATATTTCCAGGCAAGATGAAGTGTGTGTGTGTGAATTAACAAGGTCTGCAGTAAATATCAGCCAAAAACCTAGCAGCAGAACATTTCTGTCAGAGTAAAACGGATACGCAGCTCTGTGTTCAATCCATTCATGGGTGATTGTGAGTGTCTCTGTGTGTGTGTCCTTGTATTACTATCTTTATGGGGACTTCTGACACTATCGGGACTAAAATTCAGTTCCCCACAAGGGGTAAATATAAATAAAAATCCCCACTAGTAAAGTAGAACTGATGGGGCCCTATAAATACGTTGTTTTTTTTTCTTTCCTGGAAGTCCTCATAAAGCACGAGACAAACAGGTGTAAAGCCAAACATATATTTTTCTTTTAAATTATATTTTTTATTCATGCATTTTTTTTATTTTTTTTTATTTCAGTTTTAAATGTTTATCATTAGTTTTTATCTTATTAAAGAAAAAATGTGTTTACATTAACTACTCAATGGCTACTTGGCTACTTGATAACAAACTTGGTCCTCATGAGACATGGAAATGAGTGTGTGTGTGTGTGCTTGTATTCTTATGTTTATGGAT
The DNA here is from genome assembly GCA_020466265.1 of Siphamia tubifer. Lineage (NCBI taxonomy): Eukaryota > Metazoa > Chordata > Actinopteri > Kurtiformes > Apogonidae > Siphamia > Siphamia tubifer. The sequence continues at coordinate 35,123,208 of CM035802.1, read as the reverse complement.
ACATTGATATGTTTACACAGTCACATCATGGGGACCTCTGACACTATGGGGCCCAAAATTCAGGTCCCCACTAGTAAAAATAGAAACAATGTAGCCACAAATATATTAGTTTTTTCAAGAAGTCCCCATGAAGCATGAGGGGAAACAGGTGCAAAGCTAAACATGTATTTTTCAAAGGTTTGAAGATGTTTATTTAAAAAAAATATATATTTTTTTTAATGTATATTTTAATTATTTATTTTATTTCAAAAAAATACGTCTGTGTTATTTTTTAAATAATTATTTAATTTGTTCATTAATTTTTATTTAGTTTAAACTTTTTTTTTTTTTATCATTTTTTATTTTAAAAACAAGTGCTCACACTCACTACCCAATCAGTGGTCCTCATAAGACATGTAAAGGAACATATGTGTGTGTGTGTGTGTGTGTGTGTGTGTGTTTATGCGTATGAAGACAGACCACACAGAGATGCGGCTGTTGCTATCTACAGGCATTAACAGGTCTGACATTACGATTTCATGGTTGGCTGGGTGGTGTGTTTGCTTGTGTGTTTTGTTGTTTTTGTGTGTGTATATGTGTATGTATCAGTGTGTGTATGTGTGTGTATCAGTGTGTATATGTGTGTGTGTATCCTTCCCAGCAAGAAAAGGCGAGAGCGATGTTCCGGTCGGTTGAAGAAAGAGATACAGGAGGATTATTCCCTGCCCCCCCTCCCCTCTCTCTCTCCTCAGTGTTCCCATTTACACCAACAAGATATAGAAAGACTAAGAGAACACAATTGTGCGCAAAGAGCATCACAAAGGCATTCCTGTACACACACGTGCACACAGAAACAACAGGACACTACATCAGCCTGCGAGAAATTACAAACGTCACGTGACAAAAAAGTTTTCTTTGCAACAGAATGCACACGTGCGCCAACACACAATGTCTCTGCACGCTTCTCACCTTCATTCACAAGTAACCTTCATGTGACAGATGGGACGCGACGTGACACCGGGTCTGATCAGAGCTTTGCACACATCCATAAAACCCGCACATCTTTTGTGACCTGTGTGCGTGACTCCATCGGCTGCTGGTAATTGACCAGGCGAGGTTCTAAATTCTGTATTTGTGTCTTTGTGCATGAGCGTAAATGCCGTTTGCAACCGCGCGCGCGCGCGTGTGTGTGTGTGTGTGTGCCTGCGTGCCGCGCGTCTGACAGTCGTCACTTCCACATTAATATTAACTGACACTTTAATTTGGATGGGAAATGGAGCATTTTACCGCCGGTTTGCCTGAGTACCGAATGGCGGGAATGGCTGTGCGACCTTTGCATGTGTTTGTGTGTGTGTGTGTGTGTGTGTGTGTGTTTGTCTATCAGCCTACAGTGCATCCTCTTGACTTGCTTTTCTCCCACCTCTCCAGGCCAATTCACACATCTCCATCCCATGCTGAGTCCAATCACTCTCCTCCAATTTAGACTCATTTATGTTCAACAATACTTACCGTATTTTCTGAACTATAAGGTGCACTGGATTATAAGCCACACAGTCAACGGATAGTTTATTTACTAGGGTTTTTCATATATATATATATATATATATATATATATATATATATATATATATATATATATATATATATATATATATATACACACAGACACACTGGACTATAAGGCGCTTTAAGTGAGGATAAACAGTCACAATAACTCACAACTTGTTAAGTTATAACATGGAAGAACACACACTCTTATTCTGCTAAATCAAACTTTTGAGAAAGTCTGAAATCATGAAACAAGTCCATATTATGTGATAAAAAAATCCAAATTATGTGATTAAAAATTCAAATTATGAAATTAAAAAGTCCAAATTCCAAGTCACTAAGCACAAGGAAAATGAATCCATATATAAAGCATTAGGAGGCATTTTGGGAGAAAATTAGTCTTATAAGTGTTCCTTATAGTACTTTTCGGCACAATTAAAGTGCCTTCCTTCAATATATATATATATATATATATATATATATATATTATTATTATTATTTTTTCCCCCTTTGGGCGCAGTGGTTAACACTCGTCCCTCACAGACAGAAGGTCCCTGGTTCTATTCCCACACCAGACCTTTCTGTATGGAGTTTACATGTTCTCCTCGTGTCTGCGTGGCTTTTCTCCAGGTACTCTGGTTTCCTCCCTCCATCCAAACACATGCACTGATAGGTTAATTGGTTAATATAAATTATCCATAGGTGTGAAGGTTAGATAGATTATTTGTCTATATATGTTCAGCCCTGAGATGAACTGGAGACTCATACAGGGTGTACCCCGCCTTCAGCCATTGGAGCTGGATTAGACCCCTTTGACCCTCGTGAGGATGAAGTGGGTTCCGATGAGGAAACGAGACATTTTCTTTGTCTCAGGTCTTAATTTTTGTCACACTAAAATTCGACTCAATCCATCCCGCTTGATTAAAACAAACAGCTTAAAACAAACGACGTCTGGCTCCATCGTATCCATCGCATCCTACCGACATGAACGCTCTCCATCATTTCATCACTTGAGGAGCAACAGAGTGCTGATTACTTATCCTGTTGTTTCAATCTCCAAATCAGGGGAAAGGCACAGTGAAGGAGTGGAAGAATTATTTTGGGTGATATCATTAGCAAGCCATACACATAAACAAGCCAAAGCAAAGCACTTTGGACACATTCAGCTCTGACTCATGAGGACATTTGGTTCGGATTGGAATTGCTTGTCTTTAAGTATGCAGACATTGCCCGTTCGCAAATGTGACTTGTTTGAATATAGTTTGTCTTTAAATGAGTTCATAATAAAGCTGAGCTGCGAAGGTAGACATGAAAACTAACCACAGAGGCATTATTATCCCACCGGAACAAAGAGTGTAATGAGGAAGCGCTTTGTGTGATTGTATTTTTCGACTGCCATGTTTGTGAGTGTTGGTGTTTTCTGAAGCAGCAAGAGTCATTTTGATGGTCGTGATAACATCCGGGCACGTGTGTGTGTGAACCTGGGATCCAGTGGTACTTAATTCCAAAGTTAATCAGCTAGTTGGCTGTGTGTAGGCAGTCAACCTAATAATCAGGTGCAGTTCCACACGTACCTAAACACACAGTTATTAACTCGCAGCATGACTCTTAGGTTGAGTTAGGAATAACACAGAGGGAGGAAAACAGACTCGCTTGTAATTTTCATTAACCATAATTGCTACATATCAAATCGGATAAACTAAGCAAACTCTAACGACGATGCAAAACATGTTGTGTGAAACAAAAAAGTGTTCGTATTAAAAAAGCAGGACCCAGTTCCCCGTGCTCATCAAACGAACTCAGCGTGGCAATTTCCAACATGGAGCAATAAAAACAGAGGAGACTTTTCAATCAGTCCACAAAAGCAATACTCGGATAATTCAGGAACAACAGCTAATCACAGCACATCAGAAATCAAAATAACACACAACAGTAACATAACAGGTTGAATGCGATGATTTCACCCACTTACAACTACAAAAGACACATAAACCAAAGCTCTATTGTTGAAATATTTTGGGTTTGGTTCATGTGAAATTAAAAATCAACTACTTTCTAACAGCACTGATGGTAATTAAGGAGCCACAGCTTTGGCATTAATGGCACATTTCAAATGTTGCTCAACAAGAACCTAATGTATATAATAGTGGACAACAACACTGTCGCCTTGGCTGGGGACATAGAAATGCTGTTCATCTATGCGTCCGTCCGTCCATCTGGGAACACTGTAGTCTCAATAACTTTTGACAGTTTTGATGGAGGATCACCAAATTCACACCACACATCCCTTTCATGAAGACTTTGATGATGACTCGTACTTTTCCACAGGTTTTTTGTCATTTGTGTGATGGTGGACACAAGGCCTTCAGGCCAACAGTAGGCAATTTTTTTTAAATTAGAAATGTTATTAACTGCCAGCCTGAGTGAGACCCAGATTTTTGATTTTGATTATGACAGAAATGATAACTTCCCAAGTTGTGTTGATCTGGTTAAGGCATAAGGACAGTGCTGTGTATCTCATTATATTAAAACATATGCAAAGGAATAGAAACACATACACATTGGCAAAATGCAAAAGGAGTTATACGTAGAATTTGTAAAATATTCTAAGTATTACTGTATTGTTGTGAAAGAGTACTGATGTTATACCAAAGATGACACTATACTGGATTGGAGAGATATCAAATGAATCTTTCTAAAAAAAACAATCTACAAGTATTCAGATAATGCCTAATCTCACCCCTATTTTGTGCCAATCTCAAATTTCTATGACGACCTGTTCTTAAATTAGAGCCAATAATGTGATTTTGACCATTCTGCTAAATGCAACCTAGACCTTTGACCTTTTGCAATATTGAGAATTTCATTATATGTATATATATCTATCAGTGCGTGTTCTCGAGTTATTACGGATAATGTGATTTTGACCTTTTAGTTAATTGTGACCTTTGACCTTTACTCAAATGGATCATTGTATCTGATGCACATTAGCTGTATGTATATGCCCATGTAATTTAATGGTGATATCTCAAGTATTCATTGAGTTATAGCATGATATGTTACTGCAGACACACACACACACACACACACACACACACACACTGATTACAATAATCTCTCCCAACATTGGTTAAAAATGAACAGTATGAGACCTTTGACCAAAGAAAGAGATCAGATAAGAACTATGATGATACTATTTTCAAGAGTCAAATAATAACAGCAGTAAAAGTGTTGTTGTTTTTCACCACTGGACATGGCTTTAAAAACAGAATAGAGTTTGATGCTGAAATTTCAGTGTTTATTTTATGAGTGAATTTGATTGAGGCTTAAGGAGATGTGAAGATATTATATGATGTTGTCTCTTGATGCTGTTGCCTTGTACATCCATCCATGCTTTTACTGCAAATGTTGTTACATTTCACATAGAAGAGTGCAATGAAATGAATGAGAAAATCATTAAAATAACACACCTAGGTGAAGTGAGGTACCAAAATTAATACGTATAGTAATGACATATATGATGGCTAATGCAGTGTGAACACACTCAGTCAAAATACATTAACTTTCAATATCAATGGTAATTGATTATAAAATAAGTCTTTAACTTGCTTCACAGCTGATGCTAACACGCGCGCACACACACACACACACACACACACACACACACACACACACACACACACACACACACACACACACACACACACACACACACACACATGACTACACTACACAAATCTCTGCCAATTACTGTACACACAGACTAAGCCCATCATTGACACAATCACAAATGCTCACATTTGCAATTTCCTGTAATCCTACACACACAGACCCTCACACAGCTGCAAATTTTATGAACTCCGCTTCTGTACAACTCCTTCCTCCCACATCCAACCATTATCCCCTCCCTCGTCATCCATCTCTTGACTTCTTATCCTCTCAGAGGATTTTATTAGACACACAAATTAGACACAATGCAATTTTCATTTAGGAAAGTGGCAGATAAAAGGTTAGAGTTACAAAGGAACCAGGTCCCAGCTCATAGAAAAAGCTGGAAAGACAGAACCAAAACTTTACTGCATCAGGGAAAAGGTTTTAGGTCTTACTGCATTTTAACCATTGTACAGTACTTTTGCTGTTTAAGTTTAGTATTTTTCAGTTAGGTATTGTTTTGTGCATCCAGTGCCTAACATTGAATCACAACACTTATTTTATTGCGATGATGCAGAAGGAAATACTGACTAATAGCATCTTAAAAATGACTTTTTCATTTTGTTCAAACCTTCATGAAATGGATTTTTTTCCCCCTGCAGTGTGAAAAAATAAAAACATAATATGAAGTTGGAGGCGATCACATTTGGTAGTGCTATAATCAAAGTAGCACACATTAAAGCTGTAACCAAACCCACTCTTGTCAATTGTTCAGTGCTTGCTTAATAACTACAGCGATGTGGTGTCTGTGTACTTTTGGAAAGTTGGATCTCTGCTGAGTAGTTTGTGACAAGTTATCATTATCACTTTAATGTCCTATAATACAATGAGGATAATGTGCTTTTATAAATCCATGCAATTTATGTGATGACAACATATTAGACTAAGCGCAATATTAAGAATAATGAGAAATAATAGGAAGATCTTCATGGAATGTGTTTTTATTAGGGCTGTCAAAATTAAGAGTTAACACGGATAAATCCATCATCATGACTAATCTGATTAAAATATTTTAATACAATTAAACCCCTTTCGCAGTGCAAAATGACTGAACATTTCTGCTAACAGTTTAGGGGCAGTTTGTCCAAGTAGAGTGACTGAATGGGCAGTTAATCTGTTAGTGACATGCAGCAGAATCAACCCATATATAAATGGAAGATGGAAATGTGAGAACAAAACCCCAAAGATGGAACAGAATTATACACATTCTGTAGGAAGGAGGTACTTCCATCTTATTATACATGACAAATAAAGTACTTTACCTTATTCTACAGCCCTCTAGAATGTTCCGACAGCTCCCATTCACTTTGAATGGATGTTCCCAGCGTTCTGCGGGCAGATTTTTTTCAATAACCGCCCGCTGCAAATGGCAACGAGTTTTGTCACTTCAGATTCACAGTGCCGTATCACTCCGCAGGTAGTTCAGCCACTTGGAAAGTAATTATTTCCTACATTGTAACGGCTATTTTATCCAATCTGTTAAGAGTAGTAGCAGTAATAAGCTGTAATAACCCTCAGAATAAACAGGATAATGTATTGCCCATGCGTGACGATTGAAAAATATTTCCCTTGGGGGTGGAACAATACCCTGTTTGGCCCCGTCGGGAAATATTTTTCTGATAGTAACGCATGTGCAATACATTATCCCTTACTTATACCACATTAATCCAAAGCATATGCTAGTTGGAATTTCTGCTAGCATTTAAGATAACACATCACCCAGATTGCGATATAAGTGCATATAGATTTTATTTATGTGCATCAACTGGTCCTTTTCTGACCAATATGTTCATTTTCATTATTCAAATGTACATATGTATTGCTATTAATAGTATGAATATTATTAAAGTGTTTTGTAGTAGTAGTCCTAGTACCAACTTGGGGGAAGTGAATGTAGAAAAACTACTACAGGAGTGGGATTACATAAATTTTCAACTTTTTCTCACTCCTTTTTGAACATGTTCTTGTGTTTATTGCCATTTTTATGTTATTTTTTTATTTTCTGTTCAAAATAAATTTATATCAATCAATATCTACCCTTCTTTCTTGAGTCTGTTTGCTCATGAAAAATGAAACACGATTAATATAGATTGAAAATAAATGATATTTAATTGCGATTAATTTGAAATAATCCACATCAACCCTGCGATTAATCTGATTAAAACCTTTAGAAATTTGACAGCGCTAGTGTTTATTTAATGTAATGATACATAATGTTGGAAAAAGACCAAATGCCTTGCCCAGATGTCTACACAATAATTCTTTATTCTAATAAGAAACATGAAAGCCATCTCGTTATTTATGGCCAGTTATTTTGGATGATTACAGAGATTGCAACACTTTCTATTAATGTCAAGAGAAACTCATACAGTCACAGGGAAAAATGAACAGTCTAAATTCACCATCCTGAGAAATATTCCTGTGTTTGTCTTTTAACACCTCGTACAATAATGTGGGTTGCAGTTGTCACTTGACTCATCAGATGAAGAAAGACTTGGGTCTCACGCCTCCTCCCCTCTTCATCCCTAATGACTACCATTAAGGCTGTTTTGACAGAAAATTACACAGCACCTTTCTTTTAACTGTGGGAGGCCTTCCACCCACTCTGTTTTTGTAGCAGCACAGACTCTGGAGGCTAACCGGAAACTTTATCATGCTCATTATATTCCAATAGAAAGTAGAGTCACAGGAAGACACAGTGTACATTAATGTCACCTTGTTGAGTTGCATTTTGTAATAAAACCGCATTTTGTAAAAAAAAAAAAAACTAAACAAAAACTGCACTTTGTAATGGATTTTGCCGCATTATGTAATAATTTATAAAACTTTGAGAAGATCATTACAAAATGCACTGGCAAATTTTTTATTCTCTAGAAAATGTAATAACATGGTGCATTGTGTAATAACAATTCAAAAGCATAGTTTGTTTGTTAATTGTATTTTACTTTAATTTGGGCATGCATTTTAGGCTGAATTTGCTAGAAAACTCCCTTGGGGATTAAGAGGTTAAACAATATAAGTGTCTTCTGCTTGTTTACAGAGCTGCTGTGACCAGATAATTTATCCACTAAGATTCATTTTCAACAAATATGAAATTGCCTCAAAATTCAATTCAATTTTATTTATAAAGCCCTAAATCACAACAAAGTCGTCTCACAGGACTTTACAAAAACACAATCAACTACAGAGATATATGAAAAGTCCCACACATCCCCTGTCCTTAGACCCTCCTTCTCGGCAAGAAAAAATGTCAAAACCCAGTGGGAAAAAGAAGAAATCTTGAGGAGAACCACATTGACGGAGAGATCCATTCCCATGGACGGACAGGCTATAGATGAACGGTTAAACAACAATTTTCTACTTCCAAAATATATCAGTAATTTCAAATTGTCCATGTCTAATAAGTCTAATTACCAGCCAAGACATAAACTACTTGGAACAGCTCTGTGAGTTTTAATGCCACACCACCAAAGTGCCCTGCTGCTGCAAAATGTAATAAATTATTACATAATGTGGCAACATTTATGACAAAATGTGGCTTTATTACAAAATGCGGCTCAACACGCCTCAATCCCTTCCTAAAATGGTTTTATTTAAAAAAAGAAAAGGAAAAAAAAGCCACTGGGAAATGCTACCTTCTACTGTACATGGTTTCTCCACAGGTGCATGAAATCCAATAGCTTTCTAAACAAACCTGACAAAACAGAACTTAGATCTTTAGCACCAACAAGACCTCAGTGAATGTGGTCTTGGCTCACAGACTGGGGAGTACTGTCACTGGCACCATTAAAAAAAAAAAAAAAAAGCCAATACGTTCCCCTGCAGTTAGGCAGCACAAATTGTTGACATAACTTGCAGGAGTTTGGACTCTAATCTTTTCACGAATCTGTTGTTGTGGAAGCTCCAGTTTAGATGTGGTTTCTTAGCAGGCTGTTCTCTGTGTGCAGTCAACAAACAACACATTACAGCTTTCACATTTTGAAGGTTTTTTTTTTTTTAGTTTTTAAGTTTTTAGATCATAAACTTGGAGGGAAAACATGTTCCGGTAATGGTTTTATTCCAATTTAGAAATCTAAACTGAAATTCCTTGATGCTCCTCCACATAAATGTACTGGAACTGTGTTGAGTCCGAGTCATCAGTTAGAACTCTGTCCTTTGTTGACTCCATTACTTTTTCTGTGCAACTTTTCCTTTACAACTACATATGATGGGATACACGAGGTTGTTCTTTTGTGTACCGTTATGATCTCACAAAATTTGGCGTTGATTGATTAGTTGCTTACATTTCCATCTCCTCCTCTATTTCTCTGTAGCTCATTAGTTGTGGTAATATTAGGTTAAATACATCTTAACTTGTTTCTGATTGATTTACACATCCCCACCCATAAACATGTTCTCCATGCTTTTTCTCCTCCACCCCTGTGTCCTCCTCCTCATCTTCCTTCCTTTTGTGTAAAGGACACCATTTTGGGCAAAGATATGGTTTTGGATTGAAAGCTGGCAGGCTTAAAAGCAGGCCAGGCTTTCAGCTTCAGTGTGCAGGCTGCTGACGGAGCGTGGACTGAAGGGTCAGGAGATGAATCTGCTGCATCACACAAACAGACAGAAGGAGCGATGGTTCTCCCAGGAGAAGTAACAGAATGACACTATGAGGCTGTGATACATGACTTGTATTATACAGTAGAATTCGGTGACGACATACACACTATGAGATGGGGCTGTTCTCAAAAGCGCAACCTAATTAATTTATTGTATTTTCCAGACTTTAATGTTCTCCAAAAACAGACGGTGCGCCTCAGAGTGCCTCATGGATTAATTCTGGTAGTGCTTAGTGACTTGGAATTTTGACTTTTTAATCTCATAAATTTTGACTTTTTATCTCATAATTTTGACTTATCTCATAATTTTGACTTATCTCATGATTTTGACTTTTTCTCTTGATTTTGCCTTCACTTAATGTGCCTTATAGTACGGAAAATATGGTATTTGAATCTAAAAACGTATGCTTTACATACAGGTTACATGTGCAACAATACAGAATTCTGTTATTGTGATGTCACAACTGTAAACTTTATCAATCCAACATTTGTCAGGTGTCAGAGATGAAAAATGTTAATAGGACAGCAAGTGTTACCACAATAATGTGCTGTTTTTAGGGTACATACAGAGTCATGCAGTGACAATGACTATGGCTGTATCTAAAATCACTCTCTAACCCTTACATAGTGCACTATACAGGGACCACACCATTTTGTAGGGGTGTCTGTAGTGAACTATTTATAAGCACTATGTAGTGCACTCAATGTATCCCACAATCCAGTCAGTCACTAACCAAAGCATGATATCCCATCATGCATCGAAAAAATGGCAGAAGGATGGGGAGATTTATATTAAAAGAAACACAGACAGGTTGATATTGGACGACATACTGGCAGAGCTACAGGAGCTATTGTGAAACAATAAATGTTAAGCCTGTCTGTTGGATGACAGGTGTGGGACAAGAGTTGTTTAATGGTTAATAATTAAACAGTCGTGAGCCAAGTTCATTATTTTTTTTATTTTAATGCACAGACAGTAAAACAAAAAAATACATTAAAAAGCCTTTTAATTTTGTGAGAGACGACAGGGTTGCGTTTTAATTGTTCGACGATGATGATACGATTAAACAGCGCCGTAGTAGTGTCCGAAAAGGTTTGATTTGAGTTCATTATGTAGCGCGCTACATTTATTTCTCTATGTAGGGAGTAGAGGGTAGGGAGTGAGTGGGTGATGTCAGACACAGCCTATATTTAGTGACACTACAGAATTCCAAACCACAGGGACAAAGGTACACAACTGTCTTGGTGTCTATCTACAAATTTCAATGATGTAATGTTAAAAGCGATGGAGTGCAATGCATTCGCACCCTGACAAATTTATATACTTATTTTCACACTTCAGGTGTTAATGTAGGGGTTTTGATGCTTCAGGGACACAGCCTAACCTCTACGTGACAGGACTTTTCCATAAACCAAACACAAAATAATAAGTTTGTAAAATACTTGCTCACAGGACATCTTTTTTTTTTTGTCTTGTGTAGGAAGAACATACTCACTGCAGTTCTGTTTTGTGCAAATACATAAAGAGTGTTCACTCAACTGTGCAGATAGCACAAAACATAGAAAAATAAACAAATAGAAATGTACACCCACCTGTCTCTGTTTCCAGCAGTGATGGTATGAAGGTGATTGGCAGCTCCATCAGCACAAGCCTTAAGGAGAGCTGAATGAAGAAAGAGACAGAGTTAAATATTAACAGATACAGTTTGACGTTTAACCCCAATAATACAGTTGCTTTAGACTGATAGGTTGAAGATACTGTTTATTATAAGCCTGTTCAGTTCATGTAGCTCCACTGATGATTAAACAAGTTTCCACTTATGCACACATGGACTATGTATAGTTGTGTGCATCTGATTAGTTTTATCTTTCTGCAATGCCATAATCTGACAGGTGCAGAAATAGCATGCAACCTCATAAACGCATTTACAAGCCATTATCCCTGACATGAAACATTATTCACGACTCTTTCTGCAGAAGTGAGATTAAAAAGAAGTGTGAAACTACACACAGTAGTCCAATGGCACCAGTCTTAGCACATTTTACATTATGTTTGGGTAACATATTGGATGTTCTGTTTTTTTTATATATATTTGCTTTGTGATGCCAAAAGTCATGCCATCATTTAGCAACTTTTGTCATTTACCACAAACTTTTCAACACGGTAATGTAATTGAACTTTTTAATATATAATACAAATGTTAAAGGCTAAATTCTCTTTTACTGCAACTTCATTAACCAGATTTTTTGAGTGGTTGGTGCTCAAAAAAATCTTATCTTACAAAGGAAGAAATGAAGTGAAGGAGCATTTGTCTAATTTAAAAACAGACAAAGGAGGCAATTATTTGTTAGTCCTGAAAGTATTTTCAAGTTCGTCTCATTGAGATGCAAACTATTTGCAAATATATGCACTTTCATGGCCTCTATTCTATTCAAATTGAACAAGCAGCTTATTTTAAGAGCCCCTTTTCTATGTGCAGCTGTAGTGGTGCAAAGGGAGAAACTTCAAAGATAAAGCTCTTTTTTTTTTTTGTTCTTTCTATTAAAGAAACCAAGGCCTGCACAAAAAAAGCAGGCAACAGCTACACATGTGTTTTCTGTCTCATTGACCATCTTCCTCCAACTGTGTCCATTACTGAAGACTATTTCAAGCCAGATATGTACATGTTAGGACATGCCTGAGCATATGACCTGGGTTGGCTATAAAAGAATACTGTAAATAAAATGCGAAAAAATTACGTACAGTCACACAGTACGTTACATAATACAAATGCAAGTTTCTACATGCAATTTGTGAAAGTATCACAAGTGAAAATGGAATTAATTTGAAGGTGAAAACTCATTTCACTTTGTCACTTCTCCCCTCTCATTCTCTTTACTGAATAAAAAACATGTTCTCTTCAGAGCAGCCTGACATGACTCACGTCATTCATTTTGGGAAAGAACTATCTGGCCCCTATTTTCTTCAATCAGCTGCATTATGTCGACTTGAAAATGTATTTACAAAACTGCAGCTGTGTTAAAATATCTAACAAACTATAGGTCGTCAGTAATACTAACACAGAAGGACATTCATGAACGTTACTTACAAAGGCTGGTGATTTGCAGCAGGTGCAAAAGTGCACATTAATTTATTATTTGTTGCGTTTTTTTGTTTCTATCAATCTGACACAGTAACATGTAAAGCAGGGTTCTCAAACTCATTTTCTTTCAGGGGTCACATTGAGCCTGATTTTGGATCCCCAGTGGGCCAAAATAGTAAAATAATAACCAAGAAATAATAACTCCAAATGTTTGTCTTTGTTTTTGTGCAAAAACCCCATTAAATGATGAAAATACTTCTTGTCATCTGAACCTGCTTTATCTTCACTAGGGTCACGGGGTTCACTGGGGGCTACAATGGGTGAAGGTGGGGTACACCCTGTATAAGTCTCCAGTTCATCTCAGGGCTGAACATATATAGACAATCAATCACGCTCACATTCACACCTATGGACAATTTTGGATCCGTTCAACAAAGACCCTTAACTCTTAGTAACAGAAGCAGAAAATGGATCAAATTCTGTCAAATTTTCTCTAGATATTTCACATTGTTCACTTTTATTCAGGTTATTCACCTTTCATTGTTACAGGATGGTTTGTAAGTATTTTCATAATTTATTAATGTTATTTTTTTGCACTATAACAAAGAGAAAAAATTCAAAGTTATCACCATTTATAGGCAAAGAAAAAAACAGAAGAAAATATGGAGTCATTTTTTTTGTAGGTTATTAGGCTCTTCATCTCATGGGCCATCTTGGAACACTTGGTGGGCCGCATTTGGCCCCTGGGCCACATGTTTGAGACCTCTGATATAAAGTAACCTTCAAAACGCCTTACTTCATATTGGAGTTCAGCACATTATTGATTAGTCCTGTTGAAAACAACAAATATGAGTAGACACTGAGCATGAAGCTATGATGTGAACTAAGGTCAAAGTCTACCATTGCCTACCACTGCCTGTGTCAGTTATGCATTTTCATTAATGTGTGACTTGTGCATCACTTTTTGACACATTCGATCAGATTCCTTTAACTAACAACCAAACAATGAAGGAAATGGAAGCTCCGTCACTACATCAATGGACCAAAGAATTCTCAGAATGCATTGGACTGGAAAGACTAACATATATCCCTAAAGGAAAACAAAAAGACTTCAAACTGTGGGATCTGTATTTTAGTATCATTACAAGGTAGTCAATAATTGTTCATCGTCCTGCATTTTATTTCTTTTTTCTTTGCTTTCTCTATGGAGAAAATAACAATGGTGTGTGTGTGTGTGCAAGTAGATTTTTCTGTTTTTTATTATTACTTAATATATTTTTGAATTTCTTTTTGTTCAAATGTCTGGTTTATTTGAATATAACCAGTTCACTTTGTATTATAATATGAAAAATGTATAAATATATTGGGGGGGGGGGGGGGGGGGGCAATCAAGGAAAACACTATATAACAATAACACTAAACATAGGTATATAATGGGTGCAAATGTGGTTGCTCATGGCAAAAAATACTATCCCTATTGATCCCTATTGATTTGCATGTCATGGGTGATGATCAGCTAAGATTCCCTGCACACATGGCACCAGGCATAAAGTCTTGGAGACCACCCTACTTAAATGTGTATTTTGAGTGCACTACTCTTTGTCGTCATGGAGACAACATGCTGTAAAAACTGCTCTGGCATACGCCAGCACTCATGAATATGAAGTTGCTCTTCTTCCACGCAGGGGTAGACAGGCATTTCTCTGTTGTTGAGCCGTGGTAATGTGTGTTAATAGTGAAATAAACTGTTTGTCTCTGAATGCTGAATGAAAACTTTTAAACTCGTGGGCATGAGAGAAAACCCTTGGGTCCAGTCACAACACTACAGACATCTGTATGTGTAGAGCTGGCGCCTGTCCTGTTTGATCCACCATGTAAAAAAGAGACAGACAGACAGACCTCTGAGTTAGGTCCTGGTCTAATAGTGATGTGCCACTGGTGGGATAGTGGGGGGCGGGCCTGCAAAGTGGGGGGCCATATGCCTCGTTTGCCTTTTTTTTTTTTCTTTCCATCATTCCAAAAATGTTTACGTGAGCAGAACAAATTGGTTCTCTGCTTTGCCTTTGGTTGTACCTATGCTGCATCCTGTGCCTGTTCAAACCTGCCTTCCAGACATCCTAAATATAGATACAAAATCAGCCTCCACAATTAATGTCAGGTTTGTTAAATCACATTGCATGTGCAAATTAAATATTTACATTCATTATTAATTCTGTTACTTCTAGCACAAATGCCCATAATTACATATTCATAAGGGCAAACACATTAAAGGGGTTGCATAAGCTTTTTTACCCATTTGAGAGGTGCAACCCTCGGTGCGTCCTGCTTAATTTTTTTTTTGCATGCGCAGGCAAATTTGCACAAGTTTTTACACGTTCAAACCTTTAATAAATGAAGTCCTAAATTTTACACACTAATCCTTTGACAATGCATACTGGTATGCAATCACATACTGTACATATTTCTATATACTTGTACATGCAAATTCAGATATCTCTCAATTTTCAGAGTTACTATAAATGAAAAAGAATCATAAGTTCCACTGAAGAATACACTTTCCATAGAACTATCGTCACCTTGAGCACTTAAAAAGTGATATAATGTAGAAGCATTTGCATTGGTGTAAATAAGACACTTAAACTCAAGGCAGTACTTTTATTCATAACCCCCCACCACCTGCTCTCAATGTTGCGCATCAAGAAATGATTGGAATGTAAATGACTCATTATCTCTGACAGAGTGCAAAGGCTGAGAAAGTTTTCAAATGACAACTTCTCAGAAAACTAAGAACCTCCTTTTTAAGCCATGTGGTGACAGACTGTAAAGCTATCTGTCATTATCTATATTTAAGCATCTGCGCACACACACACGCACACACACACGTACACAAGGAATAATGTTTTGACTTGGAGTTCTAGAACATTTACTTTTGTCTGTCAATCATTTATCCAGCTCTTTACATGGTATGCCATTAAAACACAAACACGGTTATAGGAAATCGTGTAGTTTGAACAAAGTCTATCTCTTGTTTGACGAGATAAAATATTCTAAACAAACACACGTTCGTGATATATGCATTTTCTGGCAATAAACTCCTTGTCCATAGCACTCAACCACTCAGATGTTGTCACCTATGGTTTTTATAAATGGAATCATGGTCAATATAATTAGTTTACTTAGATTAGGTTTAATAAAGTAAGAACAAATGTAATGTTGGTAACTAATTACGGTAGCGATTGCAGAAACATTCATGCAAAAAAACAAAAACTGATCAGGATTTGTAATTATAATTAGAACATGAAGACAATTGGGGGGGGGGGATACTAACTAGAGTTCACTCAAAGACATGAGACTGGAAGAAGAGTCTTTGATCCAATAAGACCAAAATATCCATCAGACCAGATACTACATGACACTAAACAGACATATAACAAAAACTGCATGTAACCACAAACACACCGTCTCCACATGAAGCGCGGTGGTGACAACATCATGCTGTGGAGATGCATTTCAGCAACAAGGCCCAGATGGCTTGTAAAAGTAGACGGCAAGATAAATGTCGGAAGATCCTGGAAGAAAGTCTGATTCGGTCTGCAAGGAAAGACAAAGGCGATGATGTGACAAGGACGGTAAAATGTACTTAAATAGTTTAAAGGCCACTAGGCAAATGTTGGGAATTGGCTGATTCAAAACTTAGGCCTTGATCCAGAACAGAGACCGAGACTGTAAATGAAAAAGCCTCGTCATGCGTGAACAGCCTAAAAAGTACCACCTAACGAGCAAGCCTGATAAAGATCCACACAACCTTAGTCCTTTTCATGTGAAAAGCCAAATTGTATTGACTATACTTCCATTCTGACAAGAAAAGTTGTATACATTTAAGGCAGTGAATACTTTTATTTGCACTGAATGATTTTCGTATTTACACTAGAGCAGCTCATGTACAAACTGTAAAAATATTATATATGTGATTGATAAGGAAATGGTTTCAGTAGAAGAGTATTTGACTGCATGACTCATGACTGCATATCAAATAGCTGGAAGTTTTTTTGTTTGGTTTTTTATGGTTTCTGTTCTTGATGTAACTTCATGAGGCTCCACATTGCACAAAATAAACAGTCAATATACTTTATATTCACAGTAAAATAGAGTAAGACAAATGCCATGGGGAGTTTGTGTTTATCCCAGTCAATAGCAAAAGTTTATAAACTTAAGCAAAATTAGAAACTTGACCATGTACACTCCACCCACCAGCAATGGCTGCCATTCTCCGACTAAAAACAATAAATTGTTGGCTGTTAACCAAACACCTTGACTATGAATATGAAAATAAACCAACCTTTGCCCACACATATTTATAATTCAACAAGAACTCTCAGACCCTAGTCAGGATAAAGCGGGTTCAGATGAGGAGACGGGACGAGATAATTCAGCAAATCTCTCTGTAGTGTGTCCTGTTTGTCTGTGGAACACCTGCATAACTCCACCAAATGATCTGAAATTTGGAGGGTGACTTCCCAGTACTATGGCGGATTGCAGTGCAAAGTTCCACGGCATTATGACATACAACAATAAAGATAATAAACTCATTTAATTTATCTTTCTAACTTTGCTGCTCTGAGCATTGCCATCAGCTGTACCGTAGTGCATTAATAATGACAACTCACTGCTGTTATGGACATTCACAAGGTCCAGTGTTTCCCATACGTTTTTTTTTTCCCCCAACGCGATTCTGTCATTCTCGCTCACCCACAGAAAGAGAGCAGGAAAAAGATTAATACTTCGGTACCACACATACAGCTGTTGTTTACTTACGCCCTCTCTCCACTGTTAAACGAAAACACGCACATGCAGCACAGCAATACAGACAGCAACAAGGGGGGCCGTGCGGTTACATTTCACATACAGTTCCAGTTCCAGATTCTTCCATATGCTACAGGAGTTAAAGACATTTACATGTAAAGGCTGGAATACGTCTAATTTAATGAAACACCTGGTGACACAGTGTTTACTAAAGCCTCTGTGAAGAGCTAAGTAAGCCTATCACTGTGCTAATAGCACTAGCCTAGCACTGTGCTAATAGCACACATGGAAGTGACAGACCCAAGAGATAAGTCTTTAGACCAAATACTGTGCAGATACTGGACCATGAACATGTATCTGAATTCCTCAACTGGTGACATGAGATATGGTGCTCCCTTAAAATTACGTTAATAAAAATGATGATGATAATAATAGCTTATTATAGTCTTTCTTTCTGCTGCCTTGAACTCACTTCACCCTCTTCCACAACACATTAGTAGCAAACAATCTCACACTTTCTATGAGCTCTGCACTAGTATATATGAGAAAAAAGAGATAGACATAGGTCTTATGGCACCTGACAGTGATATGATGCGAGTTGTTTGGGGACAGAAGAAGCAGCCAGAGGAGATGACCTTGTAAATAAACCTGCCTTCATAATCCCTCCCTGCAGGTGTCAGAACCAACTCGTCCTGTCTCTAACCACTGTATGACAGATACATATAGCAGACACAAGATAATGCACTTCCACACACGCCACTAAACCTGTCATTTTGGTTCTTTTTAATCATCCCTGTTGAGTTTGGTGTAGAAAGGATGCAGGTGTGCATGTTGGAATGCACATACACACTTGCTGATGAGGTTGGAAAGGAACATTAATACCTGTCAGGTCGGGGCTTTAGCGCTGTACAGGAGAGGGCAAATGGTCACAGGAAGCAGAGAAAAGATGATTATCCTTTATTATGAGACCTTCATGACCTTTCCTCATCTATCAGTCCACCTCTGCCTCTTCCATCCTTCACCTTTTTGACACATACTTACTACTCCACTCTGCCTCTGCCTAGAATATCATTGATTTCCTCCACAAATGTCTAATCTAATCTACTAACCCTCTGTTTAGTCTTTTATTTTCTCTAAACGTTAAACCTTTTTCTACCTCCTCCTACTGGTTCTTCTATTTTCCAACCACGAAAAAACATCAAAAAGCTTTTGCCGAGCCCACACTGATCTTGATTGAAAGCCTCCTTTATATGGGTGACGTACATAAACTTCAATCTTTGCGAGCTGCACTAAATCAACACATGATGAAACATGGCACTTCAGGTAAACACATTTCGTGCTTTTGTCTTGAAGAAAGTCTTGCCACCGCTGATTGCTTTATTGAACAGACGCTTGTGTTGCTGTGCAGTGAGCAAGTGAGGGATCAGTAAGTAAGTAAATGAGTGACTGATCGAGTCCGAGAGTGACGGACTGGAAGACCGAGTGAGTGAGTGACTGATGGACTAGATGAGCGGAAGGGTGGGTGAGTGTGATAAGCAGCTTGATCCCACTTCACAACATCACACTCGACACCTGTAAATGAGTTTCCCTTTGATCAGTGTTGTGCTCTTCCTTCCTCTGTTGCTCCTTTGCTCCCTGCTGCTCTCCCTCTCCCAGAGGTGATGAAGGGGGGCCCAGAGGCAGCACATCAGAGGACCCCAGAATGCTGTGTGAGCGGTGTGCATACCAGGCTATGTGTCTCTAAGGGTGGAGACCTGGCTACGATGCCTCCAGGTGAAGAACCATCTGGATAGTGACACAGACTCAGCTCATGCTCAAACGTACCCTCCTGGCCTGCTGACATCTGCTTATCCCATAAACATCATTAAAAATACATGGCACATCAAGTGAGGAAAGACAAACTTGCTACAAGCGTGTTTACCATCCTACTGTGAGAGATCTAAAATCTGCCATTCAAGCACCATCAATACCCTGTCAAAACTTCTTCTGGTCCCATGTGCACTGCTGCCGAAAGCAAGACTGATCAAGAAAACCTCCCAATTTCTGACATCCACACCACAGTATTGCTCGTGGCACTTCAGAAAGCACCCTAAATCTCTCTGAAACTATTTTTTTTTTGTAAGTAGCCTTATCTAAAAGTGGGCAAATGCACAAATCTGCCGCTATCAAGTAGCACCAAACTGTCACAGAACATATCATATGTTCATTTATCTCGGTGGCAGTGCAGCTGGTGACTCTGATGATTTGATCCGATGCTTGCCTCGTGATTCGTGTTCCTACACCACAGCAACATACTCGGTGTGAAAGCAAAATGTGGGTAAACAAGGCGGAAAATGGATATGCAATTCGCTCAGACTGGTGTATTTACCCAAGGCTTTTCAACTTTGCTGGTAAATTGACAATTTGGATGAAGAAAAGAAAAGGGTATTAAAGAGAAAATATCATTTTACAAACTTTGGCAGAGGTCAGTGACAATCAACAGAGTGTAAAAAAAAAAAAAAAATCTATTACAGGTTTAATATTCACCTAAAGGACATCTGAATGTTTTGTTTGGTGTGTTTTATATGTTTTCTCAAATATGTTTTTCTTTTTTTATCTTGGGTCAGCAGACAAGCTTTGGTATATTATCAGATGAAGTAATTGCTTTGTCTGATGTCAAACGTTTTCCAAAGGTCCACAAAAGAAAAGCAGTGTATAAATACATGACTGTAGCCAGATGGAAACGGCTCTGGTGCCTCTTGGTGTTTGATGTGACGATTAAAACTATCAAAGTCTTGTAAATTAAAATTCAATCTGATGTCATTTTCACCATAATTTTACCTTCAAAGTTACATTGTTTACTAATCTCCTTTCCTATTTGCATGCATTTCAGCCAAACACCTTTCCATAAATTATCATGGTTTATTTTTTGATGTTGTTTCATGGCTTTAACATTAACACTGGAGAGTTAATAACTCCTGAAACTTCACTTCAGCAGCACAGTTTGTGCCATGCTGTTGATCTTCAGCCAGAGTCAGTTCATAATTGGATTCTGTTTTTGAATAGTGCAAAAGATGGAACATAAATATATGTTGAGTGAAACAGCGTGAGTTGGGCCATTTTTAGAGGCTGAAATTTGAATGTTACGACACATGGCAGGTGTAACATAACTGCTAGGCATCAACACCTCTCATAAGTGACAGCTCTGCATTCTTCAAAAACCTAATTTTCTCCAACTTTTTAACAAGAAGCGATTGAATACAGTGTATCTTTTAAACATTTAATTACCTCCTCCAAGGAGGTTATGTTTTTGCCGGCGTTTGTCTGTCTGTGTTCAAGATAACTCGAAAACTTATGGATGGATTTTGATGAAATTTTCAGGGTTGGTTGATAATGGGGAGATCTGGAAATGATCAGATTTTGGTGGTGATCCGGGGGTGGGGGGTGTCTATATGTTGGCAGAGGTCTGTGCTCTCAGAGTGCTTTTCTAGTTTCTAGTAGATGCAAAATATAATATAATGGTGATTTTTTTTATGGGCAATAGTGATTTCTTTTGTATGTGGGATTTGTTTTGTTTTTTTTGCTGCTGTAACAAAAGCAATTACCTTGAAAAATGATTAATAAAGTATCTATCGCTCTCTCTTGCTCTATCTTTAGATCTATACCTATCTATCACATCCTCAGATAAATGATTATCAAACTGGTTGGAATTTAAAAATAGCCAAGAAAGCGCACGGATATCTCCTCCTGCAACAATTTCAAAATGAACCAGACATCATCCTCTTGGTGAGGAAAGTCTACAAGAGCTCTCACAGATGTAGACTTCAGCTCAGTCAATGCAGACATAGATTTGTTATGACTGAAACACCCACGCTGTCAAAGCCGAGGTCTGAGGTCCAGTGGGTTTGTTTACATCATCCCCATCTCTGTGCTGCTAAGGGCAGTGGACACTTTCTGCAGCTGGCTGCATTCTATTGTTTACCAGCCAATTATCTGAAATGAATGTAAGGAGTTTTGGATGAGTCTGAAATGATGGGTAGAGATTCTCTCTTGCTGCTGCAGTGGTAGAACAGTTTCATACAATACCATGGTGTGAAAAATGACTATACTGATTATATGTGTTTATCTGTTGCTTTTGGAAAAACTGCAACTGGATAGAGAATCGATTGGAAAAAATATTAGAGGAGCAAGGCTGGTGTCGCTGTTCTCCATTATCTCTTCAACCAAACTGTAGGAACAGTAATGTTAGCCAAATGCTAGCATTGGCTAACCTTTTTTTTTGGGGTAACATTTGTTTATGTATGCCTAACCTCACTGTCCACAGGAAAAGAATGAAAAGACAGATACGGCTGCTTTTGGGCAAAACAAGAGCAACCTTGAACACTACAAAAACTCTTTTTTTGCTTGCGCCATAATTGTGCTGCCAGGTGAGGAAGTAGAACTAGGTCTATGCAGTTGTCTCCGACTGCTAAAGGTATATCCCAGAAACACTAGGCTTCCAGTCACCCAGCATTTCCACCACTCTTGTCCACCCATTCACCCATTCATAAATGTATATATTAAATACAAAATATAAAAGAATGAGTTCATGTGCGGGTGGCACAGCGGTGCAGTGGTTAACACTCATGCCTCACAGACAGAAGGTCCCTGGTTCTATTCCCACACCAGACCTTTCTGTGTGGAGTTTACATGTTCTCCTCGTGTCAGTGTGGGTTTTCTCCAGGTACTCCAGTTTCCTCCCACCATCCAAACACATGCACTGATAGGTTAACTGGTTAATCTAAATTGCCCATAGGTGTGAATGTGAGAGTGATTGTTTGTCTATATATGTTCAGCCCTGCGAGGAACTAGCAACTCATACAGGGTGTGAGGGGAGGCGGGGCTAAAAGGTTGTCTTTCAATTCCCTCTGTATGCAATAGGACGGTACTACAACCAGTCATAATCTTTAGGGGGACGTAGTTAGATGCCGGAAAGATCACGGTAGAGTTCGGAGAAAGTTACGAATGACTAAACAAAATGGTGGATTATGACTGTTGTCACTTCTGTAAAAATAATTTGAAGATTGTTGATGTTTTCTCACATTCTTCACTCATCTTTGATAAAAGTAAATCTCCACCCATTGTTGTTGTTCTTCTATGCTTGTTTCCAGTTGTTTCTCTCCGAATCATCACTTTAAATCCGCCCTCTGACTTCACCGTGATTCGTTGGCCAAAAGTTACGGTAGCACATAAGATTTGTGACCACTAGGGACGTCTAACGTAGCTAGGCTATCAGCACACCGAATTCGGGACAAATCCGGAAGACCTTATGCACACAAAACCATTACATCCCCGACGCTTGGCATTTCATGAAATAATTACACGATAATTGCATATTTTATTGCGTAGTTGTGAAGAACGTCTGTTCACCTTGTAAATACAATAGAGATCACATTATCTTTATGGTGAATATGATAATTATCCAGGCCATGTTGCCACAGGAGAGATAAAAACAAGACTATCCACGCTGGGGAAACGACTTATTCCCAAAAGACGATGCCATTTGTTGACTTCATTAGGTGACATATCATAAGGAATGTGGGCAGAGGGCATGACAGTTACACAGCAGCTATCGAAAATACACAGTGCAGACCACAAACACTACAAAGCACAGAACAACAAAACAACAGGGGAGTGATCGAAGGAGGATGTGTATTGATGTGTGAAATATGTACCTTTACCCCACAGGACGTGTAGGTAGTCTTTATCTAGAGGCTGGTTCAGGAGGATCAGACAAATCTTCTGTGCGCCTGGGGGACAAGACAGAAAGAAATGGAGAAAGAAAGAAAAGTGTAAAATAACCAACAATCAGAAGATACAGAAAAACAAAATAAAGATTATTCCCCTGGAGACAAAATGTAACATTTCTGTTTCTTGTAATAACTTAACCTGTTATGTCCTGCACAATTATTTTCTAGTTAGAATAATTTCAAATAACATGAAAATGAAAAAAAAGTCAGTTAATAAAACAACAAAACAAAAAACAATCTACAACAAGTATTCACAGAATGCCTAATCTCACCCCTATTTTGTGCCAATCTCAAGTTTCTATGACAACCTGTTCTTGAATTAGAGCCAATAATGTGATTTTGACCTTTCTGCTAAATGCGACCTTGACCTTTTGCAATATTGATAATTTCGTTATATGTATATATGTGTTGGTGTGTGAAATATGATAATATATCCAGTATTGATTAAGTTATAGTGTGATATATTTATGCTTGACACACAGTGTTACAGAAGTTCATTTTGTGACATGTGACCTTTGACCTCCAGAGATCTCAAAAACTATTGGTCGTAGGTGATAACACCAATTATAACAATTGTAGAAATCTTCATTCTACATTGTTTTGTACCAATCCGAACGTTCTGTGACCCTCCGTTCTTGAGTTATAACTGATAATGTGATTTTGACCTTTTAGTTAATTGTGCCTTTGACCTTTACTCAAATGGATCATTGCATCTGATGCACATTTGCTATATGTATATATACATGTATATGCCCATGTAATTTAATGGTGATATCTCAAGTATTAATTGAGTTGTAGGTATATGTTTCTGCAGACACACACATATATATATATATATATATATATATATATATATATATATATATATATATATATATATATATATATATTCAGTGAGTTTTAGTAGTAGAGAATCAAAACAATGTATTGTTGGATCTGCTTAGTGTTTGTCACATTGGTTTTGTTTTATGAAATTGTTCATGACCTATAAGAGTTTCTGACTGTTGGTATGTTTTCAATGATTTAAGTGCTTGTTGTCAGGATTTTGTTCTATCCCCCCCCCCCAAAAAAACATTTTTTTGGTTATTACTTTAGCCAGTGTTCTTTTGGTTATGTGATGTACAGGATGTCCCCAAAAATGTCATCACTTAATTTATTTCAAATGTGTTGGCACTATTTTCTCAAAAAATTGCCATTTTTATTGTTCTGTTTTCAGGAATAGAAAAGCCACTTACTGCGACAGAAAAGATATTCTGTGTATTGAAGTACACCCAGACTCAGTCAAAAGTGGAGGTACGATGAGAATTTGTTTAAAAAAAAAAAAAAAAATCACAAACACACACCAAAAGGAAAGCAGACGTGAAGAATTGTTGTTTGTGTCACAAAAAGGACTACTGTACCAACTTGATGTGTGCCACATTACAAGTGACACACACACACTGAACATTACAAACTTTCCATCCAACAACAATTTCCGTTCAAAATCTGAATAAAACATTTTATATCCAAAATAAATCCTATTAAGTATAATTTTTCTTGAGCATGTAGTCACTCTGATATGGACATCTCAAATTATGTACATTTTTTGGAACACCCAGTATCGCATGTGTACAGTATATAACTGCAATTGTTGCGTAGCATTACCATAGCAACACACATGTAACTGAATGTGTGTCTCTCGTCATAGATTGTCTGTAGTTTTAGTTTTAGAAAAAAAATCATTTCACATCGTCAAAAATAAATGTATTTAAATAATTAATTGTCATAATGTTGAACAATTTTGGCTGTATCACCAGGCTTCATGAAGAGGTAAATAATAAAAGAAACCACTTCACAATCTATTTAATTGAAGCTAATCTCTACAGACGGGAACGGGGTGGGAGTTGGGGATTAACTATGTTTATTGTAAACTTTGTTGGTACCTTGTCTCATGGTATTAAGCTATTAGTCTCATCCCATGTAAGATTTATTTATGTTAAAAATGTCCTAAATAAATCATACATAAAAAAAATAAATAAATACTTTGCCAAGTCCCAAAGTCTACCATATCATGAAGGTTGAAATGTCCTCAGGGTCAGATATCTCAAAGAAATTTCTAAAAACGTTTTCAAAAGGGTATTAAAAAAAAAAAAAAATTCCAGTTAAGCTTGAGTGACCTGACTCTTGAACCAGGGCTCACGATCACTGTCTCGGTCCTTATTGTTTAGACGCATCTGTGCACCCAGGCCCGAACATATCTGATGCTAATTTGAATACCTTGACCTTGCAGACCCACCATCTGTACCTACAAACAGAGCATGCATGACAACAGAGAAAACCCCTTTCAAAACAGCACTGAAAATAACCTGTCATCCTATAGTCTTCATAGCTGCACTTCTTTTGTTTTTTTTTTTTGCTGTCAGCAGTTACCCCCATGCTTCACTGTCAAGGCTGTGTCCCAGGGTGCATCATTTCACAAATCTATTTCGCTTCTCCTCTCAACCCCCCATCCATCTTGCTCTTAGCTTTTCTTTTGCTGTGCCGCTAATGCTGATCCCCTGACTAATACTTTAGAATTGTCATTTTTCTATCTGCAGGAGATGTGGGTGTGTGTGTGTGTGGGGGGGCATATATAATGGGAAACTGTGCATTCATTGACAAAGTAAAAACAAAGCTGCTACAAAAGCCTTAATGGACCAAAGACTAAAGCAAAAGCTCTTTTCCCTCTTCGCCTTCACACAGCTATTTCATTTATTTCTGATGTATCTCTTTCCTCCCATCTCTGCCCTCATGAATGACTGCTAATCCATTTTTTTTTCATGTTGTTGTGTTTTGAAGCAAAGCCAAACCTTCTAGTCAAAGCAATCCTTTATAACTTTCAAACCTCCCTCCTATCTAAACTGTATTATGTAAATTCAGCCCAACTGGAGTTTCAAACAGAGGTGGAAGTAACTAAGTAGAAGTACTTCCTTTTACTGTAGTCAAGTACAGTTTTTAGGTATCTGTACTTTACTTGAGTATTTATTTTTCTGGCAACTTTTTACTTTTACTCCTGACATTTTTGTATAAATATATCTACGTTATACTCTTTACATTATCAGAATAGACTCATTACTTTTTCAACCTAGGAAAATGTGACAGTATGAAAAATAAGTCGGAAATCACAAATGGTGACTTACTATAATAATTTTGAGTTTTTATGTCATAATTTAGATTTTTTTTAATCCCATAATTTTGAATCATCTCATAATTTAGATTTTTTTTATCTCACAATTTGGATTTTTTTTCTAAATTGTACTAAATACTAAATGTCATAATTACACTTTTTTTTTGTTTAAATCTGACTTTTCCCTAAATGTCCTGTCCATACCCACTAAACTGAGTATCATGATCCAATAAAACACGTCATCCACACTGTAACTTCTTTTAAAGGCTGTATTTTTCTGCTTAAATGAGCATTATTTCTAACCTGACTCATGTCATACTCTCATCTGAGTACCATGAGTCCAGGTTTTCTTCAAAACAAAGGAGCCAATCAGTGTCTCCAGGTGGGACTACCCCATGACTGGGCGACGTTGTGGTTGGTGTGGCGTAAAGTGTCACGGCTTGAGTTCAATGTGAGTGGTTGAAGCGGCGCGTCAGTCAAGATGACGGACAGATGCTTCATCTAATCACTTGCAAGGATTTTAGATAAGGCCCTTCCTTTCAAAAAGGATCGATTGTGGAAAGATCCAAGATGGTATCATGAGATGGCATCTGGTCAGGTTAAATTATTTCATCCATAGCAAAAAAAAAAAATGCAGTTTTACTTTTTACTTTATTACAATTGATAAGTTGTACTTCTTTACTTTTACTTCAGTAAAGAGGTTGAATCAATACTTCTACTTTTACCAGAATATTTTTGTCACCACCTCTGGTTTCTAAGCAACATAGCATGGCATATCCAGAACAAGCTCGTTTCTTTCCTCTTTCTTGATTCATAAATAATACAGTGGGAGGCCCAAAAACATAAAACGTCACACTGCAATATAAGTATCATCTTGTGTCCTGCGGAAAGAAAAAAAAAAGCCCTGTTGTGTAAACAGTTTAGTTTGGCTTGGCTGAGAAAGTGCAGAAAAAATATCTGCCCTGTGTGTTTGTGACTTTGTTGCTGCAGCAGCTTGATGTTGTTAAAAAGTTCACATCGGTGGAAGGTCACTTCTAATACGAAAGTCAACCCCAGCTGTGTATAGTAGAGGCAAAGCACAGGAAAGAGGGGGTGCTGAAGTAATATGAAGAGGAGGGGGAGAAAAGAGGACATAAGGAGGGGTGGGTGAGGAGTAGATTTGTCAGTCTTGTCTCTTAATTGGCTGGAGGTGTAGAGAACAAAAGACAAACCCAACCAGCCGTGACTTTTCAGATAGACCTTCATCGCACACACTTACCTCCCCGTACACATGCTTCATGGCCTTTTCTGCTCCCTGTTCAAAGAAATGTCACCTTGGGATTCTTTTTAAAGTGCCAGACAGCATAAATACCACAAACACACACATATGCGGTACATGTACCCACACAAAATACGAGCATGTAGCATTGTGCGTTGGATATATTCCAGGAAGAGACATTTATAATTAAAACTGTGAAATTTAAAAGGCTAACTGTGCACACTTGGGATTTTAAAATGCAGACATCCAGGGGCTGTTTTTATATTCTCCACTGAGAGTATAGATAAGCATTTCCACTGAAAGATTAAATTAAAGACTCCATATAAACATAATCCAAAGTTATCTAATCAAAAAGAAGTAGCTCACTAGACGGTATCGTTAGGAGAAAGATTTTCTGAATCACAGAAAATCTCAACCCCAGCTTCTTATACCTTCGATAGCGCGTGACACATTTATCAACACAATTACATCATCTGGAGGATGCATGTGCTCAGATCTGTTTGTGCCGCAACTGCTGGAGGATTATTTGCTCACGCTGAGAAATCTTTAGTATACATCTTGGATTTATGCAGTAAACAAACTCAATAGTGCAGCCTGCAGTACTTGGCTAATAGTTGAAGTACAGATGTGTTTCAGGGGGTGCTGGGTGGCTGCTGTCAGTTTACAATCACAATGGAATGTCTTCAGACTGATGTTGGCCTTTTTGCCTTATTGATTTTTTTTTTTTTTTGCAGTGTACCAACCCAGGCAATAAACACCAATATCATGTCTTATAATTGTGTGCACAAATGTCAAACATCCCTTCAGATCAGACCAGCTGTATCTTTAGACACAGTGCCTTCTGTGATTAAAGCTATGAGTTAAAAGGTTTTAATGCCAGTCAATGGAATTAAGAGGTTGATGAAGCACAGCAGGGGGGGGACTTGAATTATAGGACCCACTTTAATTCTACTTTACCATCCTTTACACAGTGAATGGTGTGAGTTGAGGGCTAAATATTATCTGTAAATACAGCTCAATACATCTCAGATATCTAAATCAGTTGTGAGTAGGTTAAGTTAACAGTTTAATTGACACCAATTCCAAGCATCACATATTGCCATATATTAAATAATATTTGCCACATATTAAATGCTATGATAATATGAAAAGCATTAGTTATTTTCATGCTGATATGAGTGAAAAAGAGTCAATAATTCTATCCAGAGTGAAAAACTTCCAACACAGTGAACCTTGGAGAAACAAAAGTTTATTGCAGCTACTTCTTAGCAAGTGCAGTGGTTATTTTCCATGCCAGTTACAAAACTATATTGGCTCTGTGCAGATTTGTTTTTCAAAATTGCATAATATGTGTAGCTATTACACAAAACAACCTGGACTACAGACAGAACTAAAAGTACCTATTCTATGTTCTGGGGGCCAAACTGTTATATGATCTCCTTGACCTCTATAGCGCTGGTAAAGCCTACCCTTAGGTACATATCAGTTTTCCTTCCACTGCACACAGACGGACGCACACAAATTGTAAGAGAACTCACATAAACCTTGACCTAAAAGAAGTGACTCCAGGCAGCTTTTACGAGATTCAATTTCAGGGCTCCAAGCCAGTCAGTATTGATATTTTGGAGATTAAGAGAGCCAATTTTGTTTATTTCTCAGCAAAGGTTTGTGGTCACTTAAAGATAAAAATGCAAATCTGCAGGTGTTTGACGGTGGATTTTTCTCACATTTACTGTGTTTTGTTGTGACAAAGCAAAGTTGGATGACAACGGGGATTATATTCAGAAGCCAGAATGTGAGACACCAAGAAAACAAGTATGACAAAGATGTGTGTGTGCGTTTAGAAGGAAGGCAGATTTTCTGTTTTCTTCTGTTTTTGTGTCTGCCAGGAATTTAGTGACTGCTGGTTTATGTTTTAAACACTGCATACAAATACGCACCTGTGCATATGACTGTGTGTATCTGTTTGCACAAGGGAAATGTGAGTTTGAAAGACAGGTACCTGAGGGCAGCAGGCAGTCCAAAGGTGTCAACTCTTCATCCATGGCCCAGATCCGGAGGAGTCTGTCTTCAGTTGGCAAACTCAACTGGAACAGAGGAGATGAAGACATACTCACTATTCCTGTTGGAGTTTTTTTTGTTTTACAATAAGCATTTTGGATTGCATTCTTATGCTGAATTTGTTGTTTTTAAGCTAAAAAAAAAAAAAAAAAAAAAAAGACTTCCACCCAATGTCAGCACTGACTTTATTAAAAACACTGCATACTAAAGGTCTTTGTGCATTTCAGGCACCTCCTTATAATAGCAACTCATTTTCTGTAGCATTATATAAACCCTAAGCACCAGGTGTTGCATTAGCTAATATACTTGAAACTAAAGCAGGAAAACATTTGGCTGTTCCCAGCTTCTAAACAGATATTCACTGCCTTTGTCATTATAGAGGTTGGTGACAAATTAAAACTGAAAAAAATAAACTGAGCAACCAAACAAATGCAGATGTGTCCACACAGGAGCACCACATGGTACAATTAAGCAATTAACATTCATGCTGTGGTATGTATAAAAATGCTGGGGATGTTTATTCTGATGTGGAATTAAGATGAATAACAGAAGACATAATGTGGTGATGGGATCTGTTAGAAATGTAGGGGGACTATCTGAATCCATTTCTAATCAAATCAAAGTTGTTGCTTTTTACATAGTGAAACATTTTTATCCCCATAAAGTTTTGTTTTTTGCCCAGAGGACAAATCAAAATACAAAATGAAGGGAAATGTTAAAACGCAAAATGTTCATCCTCCAGGTACTGAGGTACTCTAAAGCTGGACCAACACCTTATGCTACTTTGTCCTTTAAATTGTCACCCGTTGGTAGATGTTGGATATTTGTTAGTAAAATATGCAAAACCGCATACTTTCAGAGGCCTAATACAAAAGAAACTGCTACTACTCTAACAGACTGCATAAAATAGCCCGTACAACGGAGCGAATATTTACTTTAAAAGTGGCCGAACTACCTGCGGAGTGCTACGGTACAGTGAATCTGAAGTGACAAAACCCGTTGCCATTGGTTACAGGCGTTAACGGCGCAGCGGGCGGTTATCGAAAAAAAAAAATCCGCCCGTTTAAGGCTGGGAACGTCAATTCAAAGTGAACGGGAGCTGTCGCAACGTTCTCGAGGGCCGTAGAAAAAGTTTTTTTAAAACTATGACAGACCCGGTGAAGTAATGGTGACATTACGATAATACTTAACAACACTTACAGCTTGAAGTTGGACTTTAGCACAGACGTTTCCCTGACAACTGTCCTTCATTTTGAGGGACAGGGTCATAAAATTTCCGTCATTACACATTATCAATCATTTCAAATGACATTGTTAATGAGTCATATTTAGTAGTATGTAATGATGAAAACATATCAGCGATCTAGTAAATGTAGCATCCATCTCAGGCAGCAGCCACAGAGCACTTTACAATAAAAAGAGTAAACTGCCCAAGAGCACACCAGAGTGTAGGTCAAAGGTTCTGGACAATAAACTGTTCAAACCATCAGATTGTCATCGAAGTGTCAACTATAACCAGGTAGTTAGCGAGAGCAAAGCTAACACAATTTAACGTTAACCCGATTATGTCAAACTTCATTCATTCTGACTTCCAAAAGTGAACATTCTCCTGTGACTGCTTCTACTTCTCCCTTTTCCAGCTGCTGGCAGTGTTGGGACGAAAGCATGATGAATAAAAATTATTATTGATACATGAACAAGCTAAATCCGCCGTATTACTGAGGCTAGCTAGCTTATCTGATATTAGGCTCCAGTCAGTGATGCTGCGCGAGGCGATTGAGTTGGGCGACCAATGAAATTAGTTCAGGGCGTGGTATATGTAAATGAATTCCGTCGCCGATCTCGGAAAATCTCGCCAACCGGACGCGACTGTGCAAATCGTATGCGGAAGCCGGGAAAAGTTTCGCCTCAAGCGCTAGGATTGGAGAGGCAGCCTGTCAGTCAAACTAGCTCCCCTGCCTACGTTCTTGATTCGAAAAATTCATTCTTAACAGCCACAGTGGAATGAGTTCGCCTTCGTTGCATCGTTTAAATCCATACTAGATTACGTACAAGTACTACTCAGAAAATTAAGAATATCGTGTAAAAGTTTTTTTTTATTCCGGTAACTCAACATAAAAGGTGAAACCAATACATTTATAGACTCATGACATGCAAAGTGAGATATATCAAGCATTTATTTGTTGTCATTTTGCTGATTATGATTTACATCTTATTAAAACTTCAAACTCAAAATTGATTGAAAGTGAGTTTTTTTAAGCTGTACATCCTAATCAGCAAAATCAAAACAAATGAAAGCTTGCAATATATTGGTTTGTATACTATTTGTCTATATAATATGTACATTCCACCGTACAGAAATGCAAGCACCTTTTCAGGATATTCCAATTGTCCGAGTATGTCTCTGAAACAGTTCAGCCAATCAGAAGCAGAGTTTGGCGAACTTTACCGGATTCCGCCTACGATTTGCACAGTCGCCAACCGGACAGGTGGTCTACCACGGGTGGTCTGACTGGGAGCCAGTACAGTTCAGTACAGTACAGTTCACTTTACAAACCCACTAGTACCCGCATACATTAGATCCGCAACCAGACCCGTCATTAAACACCTTTGTATACTTATTAACTCACTTAAAAGGGCGTTACTAGTGTTGCTAAGTGATATATGTGACCGGATATACAACTCCCTTCAAAATAAAACAGCTGTGACTCAACTGCGGATTCATGCTTTCATCCACGAATCTGCTTTTATTTTTTCACTTCCTGTTCCGTTACCCGCTCGCATTTTGTGTAACTTTACCTGCGCCGGAATCCTTTTTTTACCCACCTGCGCATGTTTTGACGGTTCACGCCGTTGGATATCGGGCCCAGTACAGGACTGTGTGGTCTTATATTCAGTGTGGTTCACCTACAACATCTCTGTTAAATCCGTTAGGTGACTATTATGGTCTGTTTGTCTCTTTACAGACAGACACAGACCAGTGATCCTGTCAGTAGCTTCTATGTGAAACTTTCTATGGTAGATTATCCTCCGTATTTTAATCTGACAAAATAACAGACAGCTTTCAGAATGTTATGATATATATATATATATATATATATATATATATATATATATATATATATATATATATATATATATATATATATATATATATATATAAATATAAGAGAAAAACACTTGTTGAAAGCACAAGATGTATAATAAATAAATAGATCAATACATCCATGCAGGGAGGGACCACCTAAAGAAAATTAAACATCAGAAATTTTCTCAACTCTAATAGTGGTCCACAGTGGGATTCTTTATCAAGCTTTGTTTTACATGTTTATGTGGTGTTTAGTTCTTAAATGATATACTTTTCCACACATAGTATGTAGTAGCATGTCATAACAGTGGTAAAAAATTATGACTTTCTGGTTATAACGTAACAAGTGTGTGTGTGTGTGAAACTCACAAAAGCCTGGAAAAACCCTGCATATACAGTATTATAATCCAACACTAGTTTCTAATAACCACACGTGCATTTCTCAGTCTCTGTTGTAAGAAACAATCTAGTTATAAGTCTATGTGAAATATGTACAGTAGAAAAAAAGCTTTTATAACCCACAGTGGTAGGATTTAATGTGACCTCCTTTGCATGTAACAGTCACCCTTTTGTTGCATTCACTTTGTTTTTCAGGTTTCTATCAATACATATTAGATGTTTGAAACTGTTTGAGCTGCAAGGTCGCATTAAATACTGACTTAAACATTTGCAACGTTTGATTTAAATACAAGCTGCAACATTGACCTTTCACACAAAACTGAACTTCCAACATGTTTTATTTGGCATTTCACAAATTGATAAAATAAATCCAGTAAAAATGCACCATCAATCTTTCAGTAATGTTTGCCAAATTTCACATTCATTTCACTAAATTTCTACATCGACGTCCTGACATTATTGTTTTTGAAGGACATTTTTCCAATCATTTATATAATTTAAATAACATTATACATTGTAAAGAGTAAAAACACTGTCAGGGATATAATTTTATCTCATTTCTATTTCTTCACCTTTAGCTCTTTTATTTTATTTAGATGTTATTATTATATAATACCTACATTTGTATCTAGGCCTATATAATGGAAATGTAAAATATTGTATTGTTACTGCCCCCCCCCCATACTTTGGTGTTATATTATGTATACCATATATGTTGTTCAATAAAAATAATACTAAGTGCTACACATTTAGTTCAGTTGTTTTGTGCACATATTATTGTAACTTCAGAAAAAAGAATGAGGGGGAAAACAGTACGTATGAATATTTGAACCCTACACAAACAACAAAACAAGATGATTTTTGCACAGAAATACAGCATTCCAAATGTATAAAGTATAGATATGTCTTCCAATTAACACATCAATGCAAGTAAGAGGAATAGTTACGTATTATTCCTCAAACAATAAAAGCATAGAAAAGTAAAAATATAAATCTGTGAGTTATAAAGCCCCTAATCCACATCACGTGTCTACATGAGGCAGCAGAACAGACTTGAGTATAAATATTCATTCAGTCTGGTCAATGCATTGTCTAAAGGACCTGTTTTCACAAGGAAAACAGGTCTTTACGAGTCTCTGTGAACCTTGAAACAACTGTAGTGACATAAAACATCTGTGTGAAAATATGTAGAGAAAATAGTCCCGGTTAGATAAAAAAAAAAATAAAAAAAAATAAGTAAACATTAAACGACACGAAATTCTACTGACAATTGACCCAAATATACAGTTTACAGGATCCGTGACTGTCATTTGTTGATAAAGGAAGACAAAATGAATTTAAAACCTACTGAACGAGCATGCTTCCGCCATCAGTTCTGTAAATAGTCAACGATGTGTCACAAAGGAGAGTCTGCAGCGCGGAGGGGTACAGGACATACGCTATGGGGACACCTAGAGGACAAATGGGGAACTGCCAGGGGAATATTAAGGAAACTGAAGGGCTCTTGGAAATCAAAGCGTATTGTGATTTTAATATGTCTCATCTGGTGGAAATGATCTCAAATTGAGGGTGCTTGCCTGTTCCAATCACTGTTGCTTTATAGTAAAGCTAATACTGAACAGGTGTCGTATTTAATAATTAATTAACGAAACAACAGCTACATTCTTCTAATATTGCAAGCAAATGAGCATATTATTAAACAGATGTTACACTACTGTATTTATATTTAAGGCTATGTGTGAAATTAAAGCTAAATGTCAAAGAACCCTTAAAGAGATCTGTATTAACACCACTGACCTGCACATGATGGGACTTTTATTGAGGGAGACTATTTTTCATTTAATTTTAATTTAGCTTAATGGAGCTTTAACAGGCAGACCATTAGATGCTTCAGTGATCCTATTCCAGGGAGATCTACCAGGTCTTACTTTAAGAGTAGAATAAGGTAGATGAAGCGTTAACA
The DNA here is from genome assembly GCA_020466265.1 of Siphamia tubifer. NCBI lineage: Eukaryota > Metazoa > Chordata > Actinopteri > Kurtiformes > Apogonidae > Siphamia > Siphamia tubifer. The sequence continues at coordinate 35,087,804 of CM035802.1, read as the reverse complement.
GTTTATTCCCAGTGTTCTCTGATGCTACTTTAAGGTTATGCTCTCTGTGTTCCTTCGAGGAATGTGCTACACCACGGCTGTTACAATTTATGGGCTGATTTAAGCATTTATTAGATATTTTTCTGCAAAAGTCATGAGCTTAGGGGGTTCTCAAACCTTACAGATGACATGCTGTAAATAAACTCTAAACATTTTCAGCAAAAAAACTAAAAAAAAAAAAAAAAAAAAAAGCATTGCAGAACAATAGGCAACCATTTAGTGAAATGAAAAGAAACATATTGAAGCAATAGAACCTGGAAAAAAAGAGAAATGATGAGCAGTGAGATCAAATCATCTAATGGTTCCAATCAATGATTTATATTGATTTAGTTGTAAATACTAAGCATCACGTAAACAGTCTTCCACTCAGTTCATACTTGCTTACACACAAAAAGAAACTCACTGAGACACAAAAACAGGTGCAGCGAAAAAATGCAGACACATCGAAGTATTATTGCAAATAAAGCAAAATAGGTAAGGCACACAGGTAAGCAAACATTATGAACACATAGTAGCAGTAAAGTGATGTTGTGCACCCTTCTCAAGTGACTTATTTGTGCAAAAAGCAGCATAAAATGTCTCAATAAGGGCCACTGGATGAGCTTTGGTTCTCACGGGATGGATTCTACAGGTCCCTGAACTCTACTGGAGGGATGAACATGATTCTTTCAAAAGATATTCTCTTATTTGGGGTTTTGATGATGGAAGTGGAGAGCTCCGTCTAACATGTCAATCAAATAAGTCCCACAAGTGTTCACTTGGATTGAGATCTAAAGGCTGTAGCAAATCAGTCACGTACTTTTTATACTCATCATTATTCACTGACCCCTTGTATCTCGTGTGTGTGTGTGTGTGTTATCACCCTGCAAAAGACTACTCCTATCTGCTTTTTCCCATAATTTGTCACCCGCCTGCATCAGGAAATGGCAGTAGAAGCAATGTAATGTGAGAAACCAAATCACTCTCAAGGTGAATCCACTATGGAGGCTCCTTAAAACAACCATTCTCTCATCACTTCCCATTTGTACTATCTCCAGGACACACTGCACATGGATAGAAATGCCACACTAACACACACTCACAACCACTTTCAACACCATTTTTTGCACAGACATGTATGGGGAAACCCACAGGAACATGCATGCTGTGCTCAGGTGCATAGGAAGTCATTCATTCTGCAGGCATGAATTATAAATATGTCTATGAATAAATTCCAGGTTGAGTGCATTCTTCATTGGCAAGGATTTTTTTTTTTCAAGGCCATACCACCTGAATGTTTGATCACATCTCCTGCTCTCTTAGTCTCTCTTCATCTATCAAACTAGTGCACTCTTTTATGTTCCATCAGTTGTCCTAATATTTACAATTTCCCATTCTTTTTAGCCACCTTTTGTACTTTTACCTTCGTCCTGGAGCTGTCGTGTTTATGTGCTCATTAAGTTATGCTTTTAATGTCACTCCAATGACTGAAATTTTCCAATGTATTTTTCTTGTCTACACAAAGTGAAAGAAAGTAGTGAATGAGAGAACACATACTGTACATTAATGCTGTGATTCATTGCAAAACAGAATTAAAAACATGATTAATTAACCCTCAAGGACGCAAACATCTGTCTCCAACTAAATGCATTCTGATGTAAAATGAATAATAACTTTTGAACCACTAATCTTATCATTGTATTTTGATAGGTCAGGTAAAATAGCAGCATCAGGCGTGATCCATTTGGATGTTTGAGGGCTCCGTAGTTAATAATTATTTACCAGTAAAACACACAAAGATACAAAAATGATAGCGGTTGTAGATGCTTCCTCCTAGTTCAGTTTATCATATATATTGAGCAGAAAATAGCACCTTATCTTCAGTTTTCTCTGTTTCCATAAAATAACATGTGGCTTTACTCTGAGCTTTGATGAATTTCTACATGATCAGTAAATTAAAGACCCAAACAAGCACCAACAACTAAAACCACCCGTTGATCCACTAATCTTATCAATACATGCAAATAATTGCTGTAAAATGTTTTTATTTTTTTATCTTTTTATGGTCATCAGATATGACCTGGACATTCAGAGTGAATATAGAAACACTGTCATGGTCTACAAAAGTATCTTGCATGTTTTAGATGGTTTCTTCTACCATCACTCCTGGAAGCCATTACATAATTATCAGGCTTCTGTAGAGGTTGATGATGAGCTGATCATTGATTGAACCAGGTGTGATGGTAGAGGGAAACATCTAAAACATGCAGGATAGTGGTACATGAGGACTGGATTTGAGAACCATCGTTCTACAACGTTGATTCACCAGTAAAACCCATAGTTTGATAAATGACAGGGGGGTGGAAATGATGGATGGATGGATAGATCCTGCTCCGTTCTAGTCGGTTCCATGTGTCCTTAGGCAAGACACTTCACCGTCCTTGCCTTCAGTGCCACTCACACTGGTGTATGAATGTGTGTGAATGTTTGGTGGTGGTCAGAGGGGACGTAGGTGCAAAGTAGCTGTCACACTTCTGTCAGTCTGCCCCAGGGCAACTGTGGCTACATATGTAGTTTACCACCACCTGAGGGCACATGTGAGAGTGAATGAACAATGGACCACTAATGTGCAATGCTTTAAGTGGTCAAAAAGTGCTATATAAATTCAATACATTATTATTATTATTATTATTATTATTATTGGATATTATTGGATAGATGGATGTACATCATTAATCCCAAAGGAAATTCTGTGACCTCTGTTGCTCTCATAGTGCAATACTAGAATGTTGGTGCAATTAGAGTAAAAGTGACAGAGCCACAATAAAAAGTCATAACAAGAAAAATAAATAGCTAACCTATAAAAGACACACAATAAAAAAAACAATAAAAAACACATGAGGTAGTCAGACAACAGGCACCAGCTGGCAATAAGGTCCAATCATCCTCATCATCGTCGTCGTGGTCGTGGTCGTGGTCGTGGTCGTGGTCGTGGTCGTCGTCCATCTCACCTCTTCACTGCCCTCCCTCCCCTCCCAAGTGTTTTGTTGTACCCCCTGATGGCACAGGACACAAAATGGAGGACCTGAGTGTCTCTGTGAAGAAGCTCTGTGAAAACATTCAGCTACTAAAACAGCTCATGTGTTGAGGGGTAAAAAAGCTGTGTGCAGGGGGTTTTCTATGACTGATCTGAACATGATCCTCATCACCACTACTGTCTCCACAGAGTCCAGGCTCAGTCTGACCACAGAACCAGGTCTCTATGTTCAGATAATCATATGGTTGTGGCTGTGGCTGCAGGTCGTCCAGTGACGGAAGGGTTGATGGTTTGAATTAGGGCTGCATGATATTAGGATAAACTGATATTGTGATTTTTTTTAATTAAATTTTTTTTAACCCTTTGATATGAAACACTTCTCAGGAGTGTATAACAGCTGTGTGGTGCCAACGCAAACAGTCAAACAGATTAGTGGTTGACACAGAATATATGTTTTAGTATCATCCTGTTTGTAGCTTTAATTAATAATTAAAATAAATAAACAAACTAGAAAAACATTCTGATAGCGCAGTCCTCTGCCAAGGCAGGATCTCCCCATTACCACCAGAAGTTTAATCAGAACCCATCCATAAGTTTTCTGTTGTATCCAAACCAACACTGGCAAAAACATAACCTCCTTGGCAGTTAAAAATAAAATAAATAAATAAATAAATGCAAAACATTTAAAACAAATAAATAAAAATAAATGAAACTAAAAAAATGAATAAAAAAGTGATAAATATAGTAGTGATAAAGCAGTATATGGTGTTTTAAACACACGTACAGAGTGATGTCGATGCTCAAACAATATATTTGTTTATATATATATATCCTGGCTCTGACTGTTGAAGTGTCCTTGGGCAAGACACTGAACCTTAAATTGCTCCCAGTAGGTCTTGTATGGCAGCAGCCAGCTAGTTGTGTGTGTGTGTGTGTGTGTGTGTGTGTGTGTGAGGCCCATATAAAGCGCTTTAAGCACTGTGAAGGTGGAAAAGTTCTATAAGTGCAGTCCATTTACCATTTATATTTTGCTTTTCTGCAGTTTTCCATGTTTTTAATATAATAACCCTCAGCTTTAATTTGAGCTTTTATGAAAATACATTCATTTAAATATTAGAAAATACTTTATTTTCACTGGAAAAAAAAAGAATAATGATACAGAAAATCAGTTAAAAGAAAACTTAAATATAGAGGAAAACATTTGTTTTGGAGCTGCCACAAAAATATGACTGTGTCTTTATGGGTTAAATCTAGCACAATATTGGGTTTTATGGAGAAATTATATTATAATGACATGTAATAAATCACTCGATAAATAGAAGCAAAAATCATCACCTCTACTGTAGGTCTTTTAGGATTAATAACAGACCTTTTATATAAATGTAAAATCAAGTCATTCCCTCAGAAAGTATGAATATTTCATTTCAAATACTACCTGTTACCAGTGTTTTTGTCATGTTTTTTTCTTGGTTGACTTATGTCATGAAATCTTTCAAGCAAAGTAAAAAGATTCACATTGAATGCACAGCTTGAAAAATGCTCACAGCTTGTAGATCGCTAAAGCAGAGAAAAACACTGTTCCCAAGAAGTGAACCTCAGCTGGGCATTCATTTTGCTGCCTTTCTTTCCACTGTGCAAGGTAATAATAGAAGTATCAAAATCTTCTGCCAATTGCTTTTTAATTATCTCTTTGTGGAACATTATGGTTGGTCTCTAGGTTTTGGCTATCGACGGTGTGCAGCTAATTACCTTCATTATTTGAAACATCAGGACCAGTAGCACCGTTGCCAGTATCTCACCTGCCTGAAATTGCAAAGAGACGTCAGGTCATGAACAACAGCGTTAGTTACCAGAGGTGAAGTGATTACTGTGCTCAGTCATTTCGTCCAAATTTACCTCCTGCTGGCAAACTTTACAACAAGGGGAAGTACTAACGTGGAGGTTTTTGCATTTCATTTGCTCTTCAAGGTCACACCACTGCGAAGAGAGTTTGTCTTCAGTTCAATTTAATATCCTCTATCAGTGGTATGCATGGGTCATATTATTACCCACCTCACCCCTGGCAGAATACAACCATTATTATGATAGATAATAAAACAAAAGAAGAGCTAGACTATAACTGACATGCAAATGCACCGTTTTTTTTCGCTCTCTACTTTTAATATCATCAAACTTCTTTCTGTCACTTGGTTTTCACCTGTTCATTTCTCTCAATAATGCACTTTTTCTTTGTCTCTGCTTTATTCTATTCTTTTTTTTTTTTTCTTTTTTTAATCTGTCCACACCTCACATTCCGTCTGCCGTTTTTTCCCTCTCTCTGCATCTCTTTTGTGGCTTCCTTCAGCTTTACGTCGTCCTATTATGCCCGTCTGCTCATTTCCATCAACCTCCTTGGTTTTCTATTCGTGCAGCAACACATTTCATTTGTCATTTTAATTTGTTTTTAGGATTTATAATAATTTGAAACGGTTGAGGGATTTTACAGCTCAGCCAAGTTTGAGGGGGTCAGCTCCTTGCACTGGCTACTTTTTGAAGAAGTAGGTAGTGGGGGGGTGGGGGGGTGTATGTGTATGTGTGGCAGAATTAGTCATAAGTAGGGCATTTTTTTTCTTCTTTATCTGCCAATGATGATGACCTATTTTAGTGGGGAAATTGACAAGGCATAAGGGCAATGTGGGGAAATGCAGTTTTCCCCATGTTTTTTGAAGTTATATTTTCTACTACAGTTAACTATCGGGTGAAAACAGCAGTTCAATGAGGTGCTTGGAAGGGTCTTTCACTCTCACTGCTAACAAATGGCCTTTGGTGGAAAGAGAGAGGGATTAAATTACTTCAGATGTACCCAAGCTCTGAGCAATGGGTCACTAAGAACAAGGAGAGTTTATTACAGGTGGTGTCGAAGTTGAGGCGGCTGTTCTCTTTAAGGTTCCCCGCGTGAGCAAGAGGGGTGATTATGGACATCTCAGCAGCGTCTTCCCTGTGGCATTACCTTGCTGTTCTTAATCCCCCCCCCCAGAGGCCTCAGCTCATAAATCCAGCTGGATTTCTTTTGGTCACGATATCATTGCCTAAGGGCAGGTGTCCCTCACCTGCCAGTTCAGAAGCAGGGATAAACACCGACCTTGAGTGTAGGATGGCACAATTTCTGCAACTAGAATAAACTCATATCTGCTCAAGAGGCCAACAGATGTACATTTAGAAGGGGCTGGAGCTGGTAGCTGAGTGCTAGACTGACATTATTTTTTTCCTCACATGAAGCCAAAAGGAGCCCTAGAGGTTATTAATCAGCCATGGCTCTCATTCTACATATCGGCCCTAGAGGGATTGGCAACCTGCCGAGGTATACATTAGTGAATGATGTAATATAGATTTAAGATGCATGAATGGTGATAAGGTTGGAGCCTGCCATCCAAAAAAATGAATATTTCCGGTAGTGTATGTAACAACCCTGAGGCAGGTTTCTGTGAAGGCTCATATCACAAAGTTGGAGTACACCCTTTGTCACCTAGGGGCAGATAGAGAGAAGCGGACCGGTCTGACCTCCTTCAAAGTAGTGGAGAGGCCCGTGGGGGTGCTGCTGTGGGGCCTGCCAGGCGCTATGAGAGATGATACAGATGGTGTTGAGCAACGCCACCGGGGAGGAGATTTCTGAGCTCCCTGCGATGTAGATATACCAACAGAAACTGGGGTTTGGCAGAAAAAAAAGTGGGTAAACTCTCAATGCATCTTGTCCGTGTTATTTTCTGCAGAAAGAGAGCGGTGCTTGTACACAACATGTGGGAAGGTCAGGAAGGCAGAGCGGCGTAATCTTTGATGTGGAATGCATGTTGATATGATTGAAAGACTTGTAATAAAAAGTAATAGCTGCCACAAAACAGTTCATTAACCAATGGTTTGGTCTAATATGGTTAAGTGTATCCTCAAATAGAATAGACTGGAAGTACTAATGTAAATGCTGCCCCCCACACCCCCACCCCCCTGTCTGTGGAACACCCTCCCAGACCACCTCAGAGCTCCGCAAATGGGGGATGCTTTTAAAAAAAAGACTTAAAAATTTTGTCGTCGTTTGTTCACTCGTTCATGGTTTCCCCGTTGAGACGACTCAAAAATATCAAAACCAGATATAAAAGGTTAATCATTTATTATAAAAAATATTACAAAGTGAATCATTAATCAATCATTGAGTTACAAATCTCTAAGTCCCCAGGGGATGACCTTCAGGCAATTGTCTGAAAGTTTTGGAATCAGAGAGGAAGTGGAGAGAGTAGGAGAAGAGACAGGAGTAACAGGAGAGCCCCCAGAGCTGTCTCCCTTCAGATTTTTATACGGTCCGGTTCTGACCCCCCATTCCTTGGCTATATCACAGCTCATTACGTCGTATTTCCAGGAATTATCTTCCATGTTTCAGTCTTCCACGTTTTCAGGAAGTATCTGCTCTTAAGGTCATCCCCATATTAACTCTTTACACCCATTATACACCACTTATAACACAATAGAATAAAATGTGACATTCATCTTCAATACAGTCAAACATCCTTCTAACGTCTGGAATTCTCATCACTTTCCTTTTTTGGGAGGGATTGTCCTGAGTAAAATTAATCTGATCTAATTTTTTAGATGATTGGGAGTACACACCATTCAGATTTACAATGAGAAATGTCAATTTTGCCATTTTGAGCCAAACTGTGTTGACATGGAAGTGATTAGGGCATGACTTTTCACCAACACGAAACACTATTTTTCGACCTCTTCTAAAGTTCTAAACAACATCACCCTTATGTGGTAGGAAGTAGACGGTCCCTAAAGACAAATCAAAGTGTCCTGAGGTCTTCATGTCATTAGATATTCTGTCCAGAGTTACTTATCTCAAGCCAGTACCTTTCTGGATACAGAACACATCTTTAGGGGGAAGTCTGTAATAGTTGATTGCAGAGTGCAGAGTTACACTCTGGAAATTCACAGTTTAAAAAAAAAAAAAAAAAATGCAGTCCAGTATTCCATTAGAAATTGAAATGATAGCACCAATGTCCCTGTAGTCATCCAGACCTCACAGCTGTAATGTCTTGCTATCAACAAAATGGAGTCATTCAATAGATAATAAAATCAGAATTAAAATCCATTGAGAATTGAGGGAGGAGATATGATTTTAGTGAAAATAAATTGTTTACAAAGGCAAATTTTGACAAAAAAAGTCATATGATTTGTGTTCAGTGCTTAGATCTATCTAAGGAATCAATCAGAATTGAAATCCATTGAGAATTGAGAGAGGAGAGGTGATTTAAGTGAATTGTGGACGATGACGACGGACGAAGCGTGATGGTAATGACTCTTCGCAACTTCATCCGGATGAGCTAATGAAGGTGTATGTAGGTAGTTGAAAAGACATGTTCTAATCACTTCCATGCTCACATAGTTTGACTCAAAACAGCAAAATCAGAACTTCTCAATAGTGCGGTTTTGATGTCAACTATACGTATGCACTCCCAAGCATCTAAAAAATGAGCTAAAATGAATTTTACTCCAGATAATCCCTTTATTCACTTGTTTTTAAATGTTGATTTTTATCTTTCTCTGTGCACTTGGAGATTTGAATTCAAATGTACAGTGCTTTACAATTATAATTTTTTTATTATTAATATTATAAATATTTGAGCCTCATATTGGACACTAATATCACATTGATGGCTATGGGAAAACATTACAAAATAACCCAGAGGTGTTGGTCAATTTTTACAATTTAAAGACAACATATATTTTCCTCGAGCTCAGTGTTCTATGAAAGAAAGCTCTGAGTAGGAGTCAGAGGCATATATGCTGCATTCTTTATGTAAAGACATCAGTGCATTATTGGATTTTCTGGTTTGAAACCAAGTTTCCCACATGGGTGCATGCTCAGTATAAGGATGAGCGCTTAGGCTGTGGGCAATGTTAAAAAGGGATAGTGTTGACCTGCCTTAGGGTGAAGGAAATCTGTTTTGTCTTGAAATAGTCATGGGGAAATATGTTTAGAGCCTGTGCAATTAAATAAATATGTAGTATACTGGAGAAGCTGTGGCTGTTTGCACTTCATTGCCAGTAACTCTTGTTGTTTTTGCTGACATCATGGGATTCTCAGAAAATGCTGTTGAAAAAAAGAACACAAAGAAAATCAAATCTTCTATCTAAACAATCTAACCCAATAACATGCATCTGACTAGAGATGGGTAAAAGCCTAAGTGCTGTTATGATTGAAATGTTTCAAAAAGCAGCAAGCGATTTAATCCATAAAGACCCAAACAACAACTATTGATAAAAAAAATCACCCTCTGATGTAAAATGTTGAATAATTTCTGAAAAACTATTATTTTTGCTGAAAGTCCTTTTTCATTAGTTTTCTCCTTTTCTGATAAAATAACTCAATTTTGTTTAATGTGAGCATTTATGAACATCTATATGTTAAGTACATTTAATATAGGAAACATCTGATTTTCACTGGGTTAAAAAAATGCAAAATAAAGTAGATAATATTCCAATAAAATTTGATAAATCACTTAAAAGGAGTCATTCCATGGTTATTTTATTAACATGGGCTGGGAAATGCCCTGTCCATCTGAAGAAAACTGGACAGAAAAAAGGCCATGATTTATGATCTCTGTTTGTGTCTTATATTGATAGAATAAATGCTAGTGGTGATTAAAATAATAAAATAAATGCATTAAAAAAGCATATATATATATATATATATATATATATATATATATAGAAAGGAAAAAGAAAGATACTCACTTCATTAAAAAAATCCACTGTTAACAAAACTGATGGTCATGATTCATACTAGTGTGACCATATTTTCATTACTGAATTGAATTATTACCTCTGTAAGAAGGTTATGTTGTTGTCAGTTTGTCTGTCTGTCTGTTAGCAAGATAACCCAAAAAGTTATTGATGAATTTTCGGGGTAGATTGGTAATGGGGAGATCTGGAAATTATTAAATTTTGGTGGTGATCCAGGGGGGGTATGGGGGTCTCTACCTTGGCGGAGGTCTGCGCACACTTTGGCAGTTTTTGTTAATTTCGTTGCTTATTTTATCTTTTGTTTTTGTTTTACTGTGGAATCTTAAATCTCAGGAGTTAAAGGGTTAAATGTCATATTAAATCTTTATAAACCTGTATTTTCTCTTATTTCTTAAATATTAATGTATTTGTGTACCTCAGTATCAGTCATAATATCTGAAAAAAAAAAAACAGATTTCTTAATAATGACCTATGAGGAACATTAAAAAAAAAAAGATAAATAAGGCGCTTGAACGTGTCAGACTTGGACAAATGTAAAGTAATTTGATAATTATATTTGAATAACTTTATAAACAGCTGTGTGTCATGACCTGCCCCATGTTGGATGAAAGGCTGTGGCTCACTACTGTGGTAAATAAATATTGTTTGGTAGCATATCTAATTCTTTCATTAACTATTTTTCTTTGGGATCCTGCACATCTTTTATCTTCTGGACGTGTGTGTCATCACCTCATTTCATACAAAACCTACACAATGCCACGGTGAATGTGTGCCATAATCAAAGCGACAATCAAATCAATGAAATATGAAATATGAGTGTCATTTACTATTGAGATCATCCTGTATGAACACATGTAGTATCTGATATATTATTGCATCCTAGAATTAATGTTATTGGATTCACATGTGATGGAATACTTTTATAATTTCATTTCACTCATTGACAATTCTGTCTGGGTGCTTGTATGAAACTGGTCCTAAAAACAGAACAGAGACGCTCAAAATTCAAACCAGATGTTGTATGGAGCAAGTTTGGAAGCACTTTAAGTCTATTTTAAGAGAAGAGAGAAATATTTTTCAGATCAAACCTATTTTTCTAGAATTTTTTTCATTATTTTTTAATCAAAAATCCACATATAACATGGTAAAAAGCACAAAAAAATTATGTTTTTTTCTCTCTCACATGTATATTTTGGGCATTGAACTAATTATTCAAGGCAGAATATATCACAGAAATAACCAATATTGTAAAAATAATTCACAATTTAAATGTGTAAATGGGCAGGTTCTGCATGTAATGTGAGTGTGACATGATGGGTTATGCACAAAACCAAAATGAGACAGAGATTTATGGAAAAACCTGCATGTCTGGATGCAAAAAACAAAACAAAACAAAACACAATGAATGTCAAATGTAATAGTGTCTTTATTTATAGCAGTAGGTAAGACCATTTAAAGCTATGTTGTCCAGACAAATGCACTGACACCTGGTAGCTATTCATGTCCCAATTTTGGTACTAATTTTCATCTCAATGCTTTATTAAAAATGTATAAATTTTGGGATGCCTCAATGAAAGAGGAAATATTTTTTAGCATTTATCTGAGGTCACCATTAGGTTCAACCTGGGGGAAGTATGTCTAAATATCTTCTTTATTATGGGATCTAAATGCCAGGTCATATGGGTACCGTATTTTACAGACTATAAGGCGTACTTAAAAGACTTTCCAAAAATGACAGTGCGAAATATATGTGGATCAATTCTGGTTGTGCTTAGTGACTTGGAATTTTGACTTTTTATGTCACAATTTTTACTTTTTATTTGATAATTTTGACTTTTTATCTCAATTTTGCCTTTTTTAAAATCTCATAATATTGACTTTTTATATCACAATTAGTACTTTTTATTTGATAATTTTGACTTTTTATCTAAATTTTGTCTTTTTATCTCACAATGTAGACTTTTTATCCAATAATTTAGACTTTTTATCCAATAATTTAGACTTTTTATCTCATAATTTAGACTTATCTCATGAGTTTGACTTCACTTAATGCACCTTATAGTCCAGTGCTCCTTATAGTGAAGAAAATACGGTAAATGTCCCAAAATCTACCCAGTTTCATAGAAGCCTTTTCGTGCGCCTCCCTCTTTCGCTTCCTTTCTCCATACCTCTACTTCACTCCTCCCTTAAAACACCATTGATCCATGTCTCCCTCGCCTGCCCAGTCCCTTGGGTTGTGTGATGTCTAAACACACAGACCGACAGAAACACTGACACCCGATCAATCAGTTTAATGAATGAAGTGTCTTCTGACTCTCCAGTGCCATTTCTCTGACAGACTCATTGTTGAACATTTTCTACCTTAAAATGTTTTTGGTTTTTTGTGTTGCACTTTGAGTCATTTCCTTTTACCCTTTTTTTTTTTTTTGTCAGTGTTCATTACCTGAAGTTCCAATAGTCAAATGTAACCTCTTTCTCACACAATTTTCAAGATTTTTGGACCCTCTACTTAAATGGGATGTTGTTTAGACCTTTAGAAGAGGTCGAAAAATAGAGTTTTTTTGTCGGCAAAAAAATATATCCCCAAATTACTTCCATTCTAACATTGGTTCAAAAGAAATTTCTCAGTGTACATCTACAGTACATGGTGTGAATTTAATGTCAACTATATGTATGTACTCCCAATCATCTAAACTTAACTTTATCTTAACTAAACTTATTTTAAATGTATTTTTACTTCAGTTAATCCCTTTAAGAACATGATAAAAGTGAACAAATGTACAACAAACATGTAATCGGTGCATATTGAAGAATACAATGTTCTATTTCATGGTGTTTGACAATTATCTGATAGCATTTTATTGGTAGAATAAAATAACACAGCCCTTTGCATCTCTAGTTAAGGTTGTGTAGCCTACCTCTTATTACATTTCATTAATAAGAACCATTTATTATAATTGTATAAAAATGTAATACTTAAATAACAAGTGTATATAGTGGTACATTATTATAAGATATTATTATTATTATAAGATATTATATATTATTATTATAAGATATTATTCTAAGATATTCTAAGATATATGTGTACATGTATGTAAATATGTGTATGTATATATGTATGAATGTGTGTTTACATATGTATGGACTTGGAAGATTGTTATTGTAATTAATTTCTAGGGAAAAGGGGTGGGAGTTCATAAGCTATGCTTCTTCTCACTCCTTTTCGAATATGTTTTATGTGTAGTATTTTTGTATTTGTTTTTTGTAAAATTTGTTTCGGCTGTATTTTTATTTCTTTATTTTGTTTACTTGTTTATTTTTTTTTTTACATTCATATTCGAAATAAATCTATTAACTAACTAACTAACTAACTAACTAACTAACTAACTAACTAACTAACTAACTAACTAACTAACTAACTAACTAACTAACTAACTAACTAACTAACTAACTAACTAACTAACTAACTAACTAACTAACTAACATTGTTAGACACGTACAGTCTAATATATTCTTTTATTGTCATTGGCATACTGCAGCTGATTGTATATTAGGGTAAGGATTAGAAATGAGACCTGGGATTTGACCTGGGATCAGTTTTAATAGGTACTGAAGCAGGTTGATGTTGCATAATAATGAATGCTCTAATATTGTAATAGAAAGAAAAACTAATGCCAGACAGTGGAGTCATATTAGGAGATCCAGATAAAGTGTGTGGTGCCTTACATGTGATGTGATGAGGTAAAAATCAGAAGGTAAATCTCTGTAAAGGTTTTTGTAGTCCACAGCAGACTTTATTTTAGTGGTCATATGAACAAATAAAGTAGCTCTAATGACTTTCTTGTCTTTTTAATGGACTTCTTTGCATCAGCACTAGCATTATCAATAATTAAAAAAGCATAAAGATTATCACTGCTCACACACACTGCTGTCTGACGTGTTTTTCTTCCTCTTTTTTTGCTTTGTTTTATTGGTAGAAAAAAAGTACATATATTGTTCTCAGGGTATCATTTTAGTCACTGGATAGAACAATGAAATCTCATGGGGGATCTTCAGGTGTCTCTTTGGTGCGTGTGAGTAGTCTCTGTGGGATGTTCTTCATATTGTCAGTGTTTGAGCACAGACCAGCGTGTTACGTTTTACTTGCTTTTCAGACCTTGGTCCACCGTCGCTACATGGTGAATTTACTATAAAAGAACGTGTGAGCAAACAGAAGAGAGAATGAAAAGATGACATTGGATCAGGAATTACTTTTCATTTCATGCAGGGTACAAAAGTGGAGGAGAAAATGTGCACAAAAACACATTTTGTGGATTGGACAAAGAAGTTTCTTCTAAATAGTGTAATATTGAAATGATGCTATCTGCGCTGAACAATGAACAGTTCTTGTATGGATAGAAGTTGGTCATTTTTTTCCCCCACGTGGTGTCACAAAACCAATTTGAGTTCATACAGTTTATGTTTGGGCTAAAAAAAACTAAAGACAGACACACATCACATTCACTTTAAATGAAAAACAACAAAATAGCACGACCATTTGCAGAGGTATCGGCTAACGTGAGTGATATGAGCAACATCCGCTAGCTAACCTGAGTGATAAACAGCGCATTAAGACAACACGCTACCCCCCCCCCCACCCCCAAATATTACGTGGACAGTGTGGTGTTTGTCTTGTCGGCCACTGCCTTAAACTTTTTCCACTTAATATAAAAACTGAGGACGTGTGGACAGACGTGTGGACAGTCCAGTTTTAGAGCCAGAGTCCAGACCATATGTTCACCTCCTGATGTTGCTAAATTTAACAGATAAATCTTTGCTAACGTTAGCCTTTGTTTTGTTGGGGTTAAAATGATGCTTGATGCAGGCACATTCACACTTCCTTCCCATCATTCCAAGAAGGTCCTATGTCCAAATATAGTCCTGACTTTTACTACTGGAATCTGAGTGAAGCAGATGAGGGTCAAGTGTCTTGCCCAAAGCCATATTTAAATGACACCTTTTCACCCCAGATAAAGAAATACGTGGTCTCTTCCTCGGTCCAGATTTCCACACCTTGTCCAGGGGATTCGAACCGGTAATCTTCTGGTCCCAAGCTTGGTTCTCTAATCTTCTGGTTAGTTCTTCCCAAATTTATGCGGGGAAAAAGTATGAGGTAAAGAGCTGGGACAATGTGAAATCCTCTCACCTCGGCACCAGGGAGAACTGGTGACAGAACAGCAATGTACTGTAATAACTTCTGTTCATAAAATATGTCTGCGGACCGTGGCTTAAATCTACAATCAGTATATGCTCGTCCAGATGAGCTTTAAATTCAGCCAAGTAGGAGTTTTAGCTTATTAGGGCGTATTCACATAGTAAAGTCCGGACCAAGGTTCGGACCAGAACCTTTTTTTTTTGCCTTTTCACACTGTACTTGTAATCCGGACTTTATTTACAGTCTTCATTCACACTTTATTGAATCAAGTGGACCAACAGACTTTACAACGTCATGTCGTCAATGCGTGTACAGCGTGCGTCTCTCTATACTCGACCCTGATTGGTTAGTAGATGAGCGCGCTACACTGTTGCAGGAAATGGACCCAGTTACTAGTTTTATGAGTATTTTCTAATTCAGTCTTTATAGTATCATCCGACCAAATTTCAATGAAATACCTGGTTTCCTTGTCTCCACATGTATTCCCGCGACTCATGCTTGGACGTTGACTAGATTCCGCGCACGTGTCTGTGACGTAATTGGTCCGATAGTCCGGATTTTCCTAAACAGACGTTTCACACTGTGCACCAGCGAACCTTGGTCCAGACCTAGACTACCTCCTCAGCTCGGACCAAAGGCTCGGTCTTTAGTCCGGACCAAGGTTCGGGGGAGGTTTCACACTTGTCAATAAGGTTCGAACTTTCCTGGAAAGTCCGGATTTTCTGAGTGCAATGTGAATACGACCTAAATTTAGGATATTCTTAAGATTACATAGTTTGTGAATGCTGCCTTCTGTCAGCATCCAACACCAATCTGCTCTACTTCAACGTACAATGAGGAGGAAATTGCTGCAAAATTAATGTTGTGGAAAGGAACACAGAGCAGCTCCACATATTTTTTTGCTCATTTAGGAGATTCAGACCCAGACAAAAAAGTTGCTTGTAGTGTTTGTTTCTTTTGTGGAGGGCAATAAAGGAACTTTTTTCGGTCAAATTTCTAACACTTAAAGATAAACTCTTCTAAAAGTTGCTGTCAGTGTTTACACACTAATGCAGGCTTCTGTGTTTTTTAAAAAATAAAACCAAAAATAAGACAATGAAAAAAAACCCAACTCAGTGTCATCCTTTCTGTGGCCAAAATAATTAAATGAAATGAATATTACAAATAATATATACAAACCACTAAACAAATAAAATAAATAAATGCAAATAATAAATAAATCCACATTAATGATGTTGCTTTTCTTTCTGGCACCAAGGCTTGATTTTGGGTAATGTTCTCTTGTTGGTTTTGGATAATTTTCCCTTGTGAGTTTTGGGTGTTTTTTCCCTTCTTGGATTTGGGTCATTTTCTTTTGTTGGTTTTGGGTCATTTTCTCTTGTTGGTTTTGGATAACTTTCCCTTGTGGGTTTTGGGTGGTTATTCTGTTATTGGATTTGGGTCATTTTCTCTTGTTGGTTTTGGGTGATTTTCTCTTGTTGGTTTTAGGTGATTTTTCCCTTGTTGGTTTTGGGTGATTTTCTCTTGTTGGTTTTGGGTGATTTTTCTCTTCTTGGATTTGGGTGATTTTCTCTTGTTGGTTTTAGGTGATATTCTCTTGTTGGTTTTAGGTGATTTTACGCTTATTGGTTTTGGATGATTTTCTCTTGTGGGTTTTGGGTGATTTTCTTGTGTTGGTCGCTCATTTTTCAGTGTTGTTACCAGTGACTCAGTCCAAACTGTTTCAGAATTATTGTGATGTGCTCAGTATGTGTCAGGTTCTATTGAAATTAGAAAATGATGAGTTCATTCATCTTGTACATTGCAGGAGCTGTCATGTGACTACTGCTTAATCAATATATTGTGCAGCTGTCGTATGTGTGATACTGTTTCCATCATGGTTAAAGACAGAGTGCTTTATAAAGGTCAATTATTATTAACATGATCACCTATTTGTTTATGTTTGGTAAATTATATTTATTTCCAACTATATACATGCATTTATTTTTTATTATTGATTTTTCACATGTTGAGATCTGGGGTGGTTTGGGTTTCTTTGGGGGGCGAGTACATTATGTAGTCAATTCTTATGTCTTTTTTTTTTCTTTATTATATGCACTATATTTTGGGAGATAGATAATTGAATTTTTTTGAAAATCTTGACAAACAGAACTTTACTTTTGGTGAATACACAGCGAACATCCAGAGTGTAAAATAGTGAAGCAACAAAGACAGGAAGCTATGAAAGAAAAGGGAAAAAAAATATTTGTGAGATATAGAGAGGAATAGATTACTCTGTATGGGCTGCTGCTGGGGCTGGGTTTGGCCTACAAGTAATCATCCTGAAGAGTGTGTGTGTGTGTGTGTGTGTGTGTGTGTGTACTTGGTGTAGTCTCTGGGGACAGCTCTTTTATCCCTGACGACAACATGCCACACACATGCAGCCTTTGCTCACACTCTTTCTCTTTTACACTTTCTATCTCTCAAATGTAAAAACACACAATGTCTTGCTTCAGTTCTGACACATTTTTATCTTCACTTTAAATTTCTGTATAAAAAAAAAGTACAAGATTTTTTTTTTTTTAACACCTGGGAGAATAAGCTAATCAAGTTAACCTATTAATAAAAAAGCTCATGCAATAATGCTTTGGGAGTAAATTTATGTAGAATTATGTTTGTGCACACTGTACCGGAACGTTTACACTAAGAATTACCACCTCATTACTGACCCGTTACTTGTAATAAGCAGTTACAAAGGTATTATTACCATAAAATGACATTAAAATTACCATAGATTTAACACTTTATTAGCATAATCCAAAATCTAAAGTGCTGCCACACATAACACACTATGCAGAAACTGGATGTGATTTTATTTTATTTTTATTTAATTTAATTCACAAAAAAACACCATGCTAAGCTAACATAGCATTAATGCAAACTATCAGTGGCTACAGTAACATTCAAGACTATCCAAAGAGTTTTATTTTAAAATAACAGGCTGGGTTCTTTCATACAAAGGAAAAAAAACTTGTACAGCTGTGTGTAGAATTGAAAAATGAGCTTTATACTTTATTCAGTGGGATACAAGCTGTGGATACGTAGAAATGATTCTTTGGTTTTGGTAGCTGTTCTGGTATGTGACTAACTCCTGCTGTTGAATATTTGGAATATCAATTGTACATTCAACCCTTTTAATATCACTAACATGAAACATATTTAGATAAGCAACAGTGATAATTTAGGAAAAATGTCATTTATTTATATTTTTGACATTGTTATGCTAGTGTTATAAGAGTTATGGAGGGAAAAAAGAGAATGTAAATCATTATAAATATAGGTTCCTGTAATTCCTACGGGTGATTTTTAAGTTAAAAGGGAATAAAAATGAATATAACCTGGATTTTGATTAGATGGTAAGGATAATGTTCTGAAGTTAAAACAATATTTTTCCCTCCACCGCTTGTTGTGAGAAGAGAAATAGGAAGTCTGGTCAGACTTTCACTGGCTCATGTTTGTTACTGTAATGGCTGTAATATATTTCCTCAGGGCATGAATCACAGAGGTTTTAGGAAGAATTTTAAGCCCTGTACTGGACAAAAATCAGTTGAAACCTTCCAAAAATCAATAAGTCTATACATGATGTGCAGGGAGGCTGTAACTCAGAGACCTCAGGCTTCACCCGATCATCCCACAATATGTGTGAATCACAATAGTTCAGGGTTGAGTTACTTTAAAATAAATTAAAGCTATAAATCTTTTGACTTACACCAAATTATGCTTAATTTAAAACATTATGTCTTGAAGAAGAAGAAAAAACTTGCAAGTTAATAGTTAAAAGTGCCAATATTCTGTATTAATTACTTGTTTCCATATGTTCATTAACAGTTTGGTGCTTGTTTTATGATTTGTCCTGTGGGTCTAAAGCAACATAATACACACAAACACACACCGTTTTTTTTCCTCCCTCCTCTCTCTATTGGTATAACAGATGGTTTTGCGTCTGCCTTTGTGCAATGTGAATGAGGAAAAACAAGCATGCAAAGAAATGACTGAATGAGTGTGAGACTGGATGACTGTTTGATTTTCTAATTCATAAGATAATTGCTGACTGACTGACTGACTGACTGACTGACTGACTGACTGACTGACTGGTTTACAGGAGGGATGCTTTGTTGCCTGGCAGACTGGCTGGCTTGATTGACAGTCTTGCCTTCATTGCTGACTGGCTGCCTGCTGAAGTGATGCAGCTGCAGCTATAGAATTACAATGATCTATAGCAGAGAGGAAAAAATCAATAGCAATTCAAGGAAATGTAAATAAAAAAAAAACACCTTTTACTGTATTTTAACAAGTATAGAGTTGTTTTGAGCCAAATTGTACGCAAGTTATTATTTAAACAAAATACAGTATTACCTCCAGCAACATCAGAGGTGGTAAAAAGTACTCCCATTCTGTACTTAAGTAGAAGTACTGTGTTAAAAAATACTCTGGTAAAAGTAGAAGTACTGATTCAACTCCTTTACTGAAGTAAAAGTAAAAAAAATTGCCATGAACGCAATAATAGGAGACAAAGGGGATGAATAATAATAATAAAAAAAAAAAATGGAGAAACTGTGCTGGTGATGAACACTAACTTGAGATATCACATTTGTTTTGCGAGATCTCACGTTTGTCCGGAAGAAAAAAAACAAAACAAAGGAAACACATGTATGCTACTGGGGACTTGAGTTTATTTTTATAATAGGAAAAAAAAAATACAGGGATTAATATAATAATACATGGTGATAAATCACAGAAGAGAAGTTAAATAGAGAGATAATTGTATATTGGAACTGCTTTGGGTCTTTTAGGGTTAACCAGGGATAAAAAAAAATGACCTGGTGATATTAATGAAATAAACTTTTACAAGAGTGAGCTGACCAAGACAGCAGCAGAAGTTTCAGAAAATAACAAATAAATCCAGCTACATCTGCACTAAAACCATACATGAAATATTATAACAGAAACATACATATAGAACACCACCAATAATCCAAAAGGTAGTTATAGTATCTCAAAGCATAACACATTTCAATTATATCCATTTTTATATTTTACCCATCATTTAAAATGGCTGTGAATGTGTATAAAGAGACCACCAGCGTAACTACTGGCTCTTTCTGTCTCTTTTTTTACAGTTCTGTTATGACTTTAAAAACGTACAGAGATTATAGACTTGCAGGATGGAACCTAAGACTTCTAGCTCTATATTCCAGAGTGAACCAGCTCTGTCCACAGAACTAACAAAGTGTGGAGTCTGGAGATGATATTACAGGTATGTACCATGTCTTCACAAGTGTTTCTCTCTGGGCACATTGACTTCCTCTGTTGATGTTTTGTCATCTGAACATTTCTGTTCATTTTGTCGTTGTTTGAACAAATATTTAATTTTAGTTTTTTTACTCGTTGTATAGCTTGGAGTCCTGTTTCCCAGATCTTCCCGTTTTTACGTTAAGCTGCTGAATGGTTATTTCGTTAATATTACTGTGTTCTCCATTGTTATTGAATACACTGTGTGTTGCTTCTATTTAAAAAACAAACAAAAAAAAAACGTCCATATTGTTTTGTTTCCAGCTTTTTTTTTGATGGTAGAAAAATGACTTGAGGTCGAACAACAGAGTTTACTGATACTTCCTCATACGTGTCCATGACGCACTGATGAGGCATTTCTGATTGGCTCAGAATATGCGAAGGAACGCTCCCCCCTGCCCTCTTGCTCTCTATCTGTGTTTACCTTTACCAGAGTAGCATCCAGCTAGGTTTCTTGCCGTTGCTTGTTCTGAAAATATGCAGGGAAAAAATAGGTTTATTTCCACAGAGAGCACATGAACCAGTTTGATCCAATATTTTTTCCAGTTCATGCAGCAGCTACTGTGGCTCCATCATCTCTTGTAGATGCTAATGCTAATGCTACTTCAGATTCACTGCCGGGGACGGGCTTAACACTACGTGGGTGTCGCTAAAGTCCACCTGACGTCAGACGGACCGGCTTTTTCTGGGTCCCTGGTTCCTCTTGCTGTTTTCTGTGAATGCAGTATGCAGCCAGTGGAGGTGATGAACCACTGTCAACGGCAGCTTGTGTCTTTAACTCGGGGTGACCCATCAGATTCCAAAAGGAGAAAAGTGGAAAAGTGGTTTTCAGCGGAATTATACTTTTAAGTTTCATATTTATCCACAGATATGAAAATGATTTTATTTTCTGATCTTAGCTTCATGTAAGACAAGAGGGTATACTGTACTGGTACCACTTTATTTTAAAAAAAAAACAAAAAACTTTATTTATACATTTTCGCAAGTATACCGACAACAAAAAGTAACCCCAATCCCACCCACCTAAGGGTACACATAACACATACAGTATTCAAGTTAATAATAATCATTTAGAAATCAATAATAATAAAGAGAAAACAAAAAACAACACAAAAACAAAACAACCCCCCCGACGACAAACAAACAAAACCAAACAAAACATTGAAATGTAACAATAAGAGAGTATATGGTAGTAATAGAGTGATATTAATGATAGTAATGATCCTCCTCATTGCAAGAATCCTAATAATAATAATAATGACAACAAAGACAATAATAGTATGGTACCACTTCTTTAATAATTAAAGAACTACCACTTCCTTTCCAAAGTATGTAGCCTGTTCTGGCCTATTTTCTAGTTTTGTAGAAAAAAAAGTGGAGAATTGGAATTGGACAGCTCAACAAACCCATCTCCTTTTCAGTGAAGGAACAAAGACATTTCATCTGCGGCGCTTGACGAGACAATGTGTGAAATGTGTGAAAATTCACTGACACAAAAGCATGACTATTAAAGCACCTTGAATTGTTGACAAATTGCTTTAACATTACATAGAGTTCAATGTGCGGTAAATAGGAAAATAACAGGAGAGAAGAAGAGTGAAAGATTAGTATGAGTAACGTGGGTACAGTAACCTTATGTGGTACCTGACAGTGCTGACACATTTTAAACATTTAACCATCATTTCTTCTGTATATGTAAACAAGTGTGTCGCTTGAATGAGCAAGGAATCTACCGGAGAAACACAACAATATATATGCCTTTTAAGGATTATTTTCTCATATGTGACCCACCACCACCAAACCAGGCATAAGTCGCGCTGAGCCGTTCAGAGCTACAGCCAAATTTAGGCTGGAAGGTGATTTGTTATTAGTGTTTACACCTTATCAAAAAACGGTACCGTAACACCTCTATGTTCAGTTCCTGTGGTCATTACATTGAAATCCAATCAATAAAGGTGTTTATTGAGTCAATTATTTAAGCGGTGACAAAAGTTTAAGGATTGCTGAGCAAAGACAAAGACGACTTCCACCTCTTTTCGCCGAACAAACCGATCTCCGTTCCGTGCGTAAACATCCAAGTGTTCGGTACGAGGTAAAAGCTTATATTGAATGCTCTTGTCCAATGGTGTAAGCCAAATGATTATAATATGTTGCAATTCTGTCCTATTATTACAATATATAGAACTTCTGTGACATGTCCATCAGAGTGTCCTTTAACATCTGTGAATATTTTTTGTCAATCGGATACAAATTATTATGCGTTGCTAAGGACTTCCCACCCCAAAACAGTCCAAAACTTTAACGGACAATATCTAAAAATATGCAAATTGCATAATATGTCCAAATGTGGATATTAAAATGACCATAACTTTGGTTCTACTTATGATAGAAACATAATTTTTTCACCATCTTAAACCTTAGTTTCCACTCTACCAAGCTACATAGATAACTCAGTTTTGATTTCCAGACACTTATGCCTGGTTTCGTGGTGGTGGGTCACATATAAGAAGCGGAAGACAGGACTTGTAGTGTATTCAGCAGAGGTGGTCAAAGTACTCACAGTATGTACTTAAGTAGAAGTACAGCTACTTGTGTGGAAATATACTTTGGTAAAAGTAAAAGTACTGATTCAACTCCTTTACTTAAGTAAAAGTAAAAAAAAAAAAAAGGTACAATTTATCAATTGTAATAAAGTATAAAAGTAAAAAGTAAAAGTGCATTTTTTCCCCCATGAATGCAATAATGGTTAGTTAACTAGGAAAAATCTGAAAAGTTTCAGAAGTATCTAAAATATAGCCTTTAAAAGTGAGTTACTGTGTAGACAATGTTTTGATCAAGTCACAGTTAATTAGTTTTGTGGGTATGGGCAGGAAAATTAGAGAAAAAAAAAGAAGACACAACTGGGATAAAAAGTCATAATGCGTTATAAATATGAGATAAAATACATAATTTTAAGAGAAAAAGTCAAATTTGTGCAATAAAATGTTAAAATGGTGAGATAGCAAGTAAAAATTATGGTATAAAAAGTCAAAAATGTGAGATGAGAAGTCATAAAATTATAGTATTTTCCCTCTGAAGTGACATATTTTTCATACTGTCACATCTGTTTAGTTTGAAAAAGTAACTTGTCTATTCAGAGAATGTAATTAGTATAAAGTACATATATTTATATAAATGTAATGAGTATAAAGTACAGATATTTATATAAATGTAAAGAGTATAAAGTACAGATATTTATATAAATGTAAAGAGTATAAAGTACATATATTTATATAAATGTAAAGAGTATAAAGTACATATATTTATATAAATGTAAAGAGTATAAAGTACATATATTTATATAAATGTAATGAGTATAAAGTACAGATATTTATATAAATGTAATGAGTATAAAGTACAGATATTTACACAAAAATGTAGGGAGTAAAAGTAAAAAGTTGCCAGAAAAGTAAATTCTCAAGCCAAGTACAGATACCTAAAAAATCTACTTAAGTACAGTAATGAAGTACTTTTACTCCATTACTTTACACTTCTAGTATTCAGATCTATTCTCATGTATGTGGCAACACCCCATAAAGACCCAAACAACATGGTGACCAAAAGCATCTAATAATCTAAACTGTTTCATAACCTCTGATCCATTAAATGTGTGTAAATAATTGCTATAAAATACAGTCATTTTTTTCATGGTTATCAGATATGACCCATTTAGACGTTCAGAGGTTACCATGGAAACACTGTCATCTTCTACTACATTGATTCATCAGTAAAACCCATGAAGTTGGATCAAAGTCAGTGAATGGACACACTGATTTTATATTTAGTTAACGATATCTTTGCTGAAAAATACATTTTCTTTTTCCCTTTTTAACATAATAACCTTCAGTTTTAATCCAAGCTTTCACGGATATCTTCATGATCAGGAAATTGCATACTGGATTTTCACCGGAAAAAATACAGAGGATAATATTCTAATAAATGGTAATAACTCATTTAAGAAAGGTTAAAAATGAAGGAAAATTCATTTGGAAACTGCCACAGAAGTAGTACTCAGTCTTTATGGGTTAAGAATAGAGCTCATTTTTATATACTTAATTTTGGGTGGATCCCTGTTATCTAATAAATGTAATTCTCTAAATGGTTTGTGGTGTTAAGACAGCAAGTGTAGTTTCCATAGTGTAATTTTTTTTCCATGTATTCCATTTTTTTGTCTGCTCTTTTAGACAAAAAAATTAGGCAGCTAATTTTTTGCGTCCCAGCTCTGGCTGTCCACATGTCGAAGTGCCCTTGAGCAAGACACTGAACCCCAGTAGGACTGACAGAACCTTAGAAACCTACTGGTGTATGAGTGAATGGGTGAATGTGAGGTGAATGTGAGGCTAATATAATGCGCTTTGAACATCATGAAGGTGGAAAAGCGCTTTATAAGTGCAGAGCATTTATCATTTCTTATGAAAATTGAAAATCAATGGTTAGTATCAGAAAAGAGATGGTTGAGAGGGTCAAGTGTCATCATGAGTATAATGAAAGAAAGATGTTAATATTGTTTTCGCTCACAGGTGCTTCTGAATGAAATAAAGGCCATTCATCAGTGGACAGCTCTAAGAATAGCAGATTTAAAACGCACCTTATCCACTGTCTGTCCACTGTTTCTGCCTTTGCTGCAAAATATAATAGTTGAGTTAACATAGAAGAGCAATTGATTACACAAAATACTTTTTAAAGTGGATGTAAATAACTCTGGCCCGAGTATGATTGTTAAATTCACTTCTGTAATTTTTGGAGAGATTATTTTAATCACTGTGTCTGTCCATCTGTCTGTCTGTCCATCTGTCTGTGTGTGTGTGTGTGTGTGTGTGTGTGTCCGCAGATACATATGCTATAACTCAATGAATACTTGAGATATCACCATGAAATTACATGGACATATACTACATATAGCTAATGCACATCAGATACAATGATCCATTTGAGTAAAGGTCAAAGGTCAAACTCATGAACTAAAAAGGTCAAAATCACATTACAGGTTATAGCTCAAGAACTGTCAGATTGGTACCAAATGATGCAGAATGAAGATTTCTACAATTCTCATCATTGGTGTTATCACCTACTGTATGACCAATAGTTTTTGAGATCTCTGGAGGTCAAAGGTGACAGGTGGCAAAATTAATTTCTTTTTTTTTTTTTTTATACTTTTTTTTTTATTCAATTTTGTCAACAACAAAAGTCATAAAACAAATCAATATTGATTGTCTCATGGGAGCTACTTTCTTCCTTTTCCGTCCATTCTCACAGTTTCATCCTTTATGTCAATTGTCTTTTTGTTTTCCCGTCGCTGTCAGAGGTCTTGTAGTTGGTCCACTTGCGCCACTTTTCTTCTAGCTGTGTCTCTTTTTGCAGAGTAGGACTTTTTGGACAAATCATATTTTCTTATATAACCCTAACCCTAATAATATGAGTGTATTGTATACTGCAGTTTAATTGTTCTATTAATATACGTTAAATATTGAAACAATAAGACAACATGTTAGTGTGTTACGTGTTGGTGTTTGTTCATTTGATATGAAAAATAAGGTATTTTTTTCACTCATATTTTTAAGGCTACAGCTGTAAAGTCAGTTTGTGACTGGTGATGGTAGTTGGTCAGCAGACTATAAATTACTGAGAAACCTTGCATTGAAACATCATATTAACATGTGGGATGATAAATTAATCCGTTTCTTACCCAAAATCTGGATACCAAGAAGTCTTCATCATTACATAACCTTTTCCTCTTTGATGAGACTTTAGATCAACATGTCAGCACTTTTTCATTGATCTTGTCTTTTGTCTTCTTATCAGAGATCCACCGGACTTTTTTTTTTTCCACATAAATTGGCCCCAGAACACATGCATGGCATATTGAGGGCACCTATGAGAGAACAGGTGCCAGGTTTGCTGTACTCTAGTGGGATAGAGATGTGACAAAAAGTAAGAAAGCGGGAAAGAACAAACACAACAAAACTAAAGTGGGTGACGAAACAGGGCCATATCATAGCGATAAGTCTTGGATGCCAAAAAGACACATTACATAAAGTAATATTACATAATCTCTCCTATCTTTAATGTCTCATGGTATTATTTTTTTGGAGAAAAGAACATGATTGACAGCATGACTATGTTACTAAGTCCCAAGTGGGCATTAAAGACCCTTTGTAACATTTTGGCCTCATCATTCTGAATTCCTCAGCTGACCTTCCTGTGAATATGCCTGCCAGACACTCACATTATTGACTTTTTTTTTTTTTATTCTAAGCAGGGCTGCAACAGAGTAACACAAGTGGGAAAAAAATGAATAAATGTTTATCTATTTGTTTTAATGTGCACACAGACCAGTGAGTGAAAAACAGACTGTGAGAATCTATGGGTTCAATTGAAACAAGTAATATCGTTGAACGTGGGGTTACATCCGTTTAGTCTCTCTGCAATTGTACAGTTTGCTCATTGCCTACTGCTGAGATATTAACTCCCCACAGACTACACACAAAATGATCATTCCTATCGCGCCTTATAATTTACTTTGGGTTTTTGCATTTCTGCAAGGCTCTAAACTTGATATGTATCATCAACACTGCCCGAGAGGGAAAGTGGTGGAAGATCATTAGAATATTTGCAAGATGAAAGATAAAAATGTAGAATGATTGCTCTCTCCTGACTCAACATATAACATAGAAAAAAAAAATGCAATATACCAGTATAGAGAAAAAAAATATGCAATATGCAAATGTTACTTGCAGAGTTCAGAAGATGAAACATCGCCACTGCCAGGGAATCGTACGTTTACTGTACGTAAATCATGCTACAATTGGGTATATGCTGAGAAGAGAAGAAAAATACATAAAAAATATATCATATTGACATTAGAGCCTCAGCAGGATTTATTTTTTTTACATTCACTGAAAAAATTTCACACACATTTCAGGAAATTGGCCCCATAACACATGCAAGGCATATTGAGAGCGCTCTGGAGATAACAGGTGCTAGATTTGCATTTATCAGATGTAAAAGAGAAAGGTGACAGAAAGTAAGATGGAAATTAAGCAAGTGTAGAAGAAAACAGAGACGACAAGACTTGATATGGTGATATCCAGTCGACCGTATGTATGTGATCCCCTGGATAATGGCATTGGCCGATGCTGAAAATCTCCCATGTAGGGCACAGTTCATTCACCCTAGTAACAAATCAGGTCCCAGGAAACCTCTAATGCCAACCTTAATGAGATATCCCATCCAGGAGGGTGCAATATATATGAACCTGTGGAACTCACTGTAAAAAGGAGTCTGGGGGATTTTTGTCTCAGCTGAACAAATATTACTGTCTGTAGCGGTAAAGCCGAGAAGGTTACAGACATATGAAGTGGATGGATGGGTGGGTGGGTGGATGGATGGATTGATGGGTGGGTGGGGGGGTGGATGGAGGGATGGATGGAGGGATGGATGGGTGGATGGGTGGATGGGTGGATGGATGGGTGGGTGGGGGGGTGGGGGGTGGATGGAGGGATGGATGGGTGGATGGGTGGATGGATGGATGAGTGGGTGGATGGATGAGTGGGTGGATGGGTGGATGGATGGATGAGTGGGTGGATGGGTGGATGGGTGGATGGATGGATGGGTGGGTGGATGGAGGGATGGATGGGTAAGTGGGTGGATGGATGGATGAGTGGGTGGATGGGTGGATGGGTGGGTGGATGGGTGGATGGATGGATGGATGGGTAAGTGGGTGGATGGGTGGATGGATGGATGACTGGATGGATGGGTGGATGGATGGATGAGTGGATGGATGGGTGGATGGATGTGTGGGTGGATGGATGGGTGGATGGATGGATGGGTGGATGGATGGATGGGTGGGTGGGTGGGGGGGTGGATGGAGGGATGGATGGAGGGATGGATGGAGGGATGGATGGAGGGATGGATGGGTGGGTGGGTTGGATGGATGGATGAGTGGGTGGATGGGTGGATGGGTGGATGGATGGATGGATGGGTAAGTGGGTGGATGGGTGGATGGATGGATGACTGGGTGGATGGGTGGATGGATGGATGAGTGGATGGATGGGTGGATGGATGGATGAGTGGGTGGATGGGTGGATGGATGGATGAGTGGGTGGATGGGTGGATGGGTGGATGGATGGATGGATGGATGAGTGGGTGGATGGGTGGATGGGTGGATGGATGGATGGATGGATGGATGGATGGATGGATAAGGGTCGAACTCCATTCTATATGATGCATATTTGCAGAATAATCTTTGTGACATTGTTTCAGTAACATTTTATCATGAGTGTGAATTTCAGAGTCTTATACATGTGTGTTCTACAGCAGGGGTGTCAAACTCATTTTAGTTCAGGGGCCACATTCAGCTAATTTTGATCAAAGTTAGCCGAACCAGTAAAATAAAAATATCTAACGAATAATCAAGCGTTGTCCATGTTTTAGAGCAAAAAAGTACATTTACATAATGAAAATGTTGACATCTACAAACCATCCTTTCAAACAATGTGAACAGCATGAACTAAATAAATGTGTAATTTTAACATTATTAGGCTTTAGTTTATTATTTATTCCATTTAGTAAGAGATGGTATATTATTACAATTGTACTTTTCTTAAGGCATTTCAGGTTTTTCATATTTGTTCCAGTTATTTACAATTTACATTTTCAACGAGAAAAAGTTTGACTTGTGAGTATTTATTGGTTATTTTATGAGAGTGAATTGGTGTGAATGTGGAAGCTCAACTAAAATGATTCATAACTTAGTGTAATTTTTAAATGGTCTGCTCTTTTATAGCACTTTTCCACCTTCATGGTGCTGTTTTTTGTTTTTTTTTTGTATATATGTATATGTTTAATACTTCAGTTATTTATTATTGGTATTGTTATTATTTTTATTATTATCATCATTTTTGAACTATGCACTATATTGCTATAAGATGAATTCAGGTTATTGGGGAAGTGAAGAAGGGGTAGGATTAAATAAGCTTATGCTTCATGCTACACCTTTTCGGACATGTCATTGTTATTATTATTATTTGTTATTATTTGGATTATTGTTGCACTTTGCACATGTTTGAAATAAATCATTCAAATCAAATCCAAAATCAAATCAAAGCACTTTACATTAGCTTCACATTCACATTCATACACCAGTAGGTTTCTAAGGTTCTGTCAG
Organism: Siphamia tubifer; assembly: GCA_020466265.1. NCBI lineage: Eukaryota > Metazoa > Chordata > Actinopteri > Kurtiformes > Apogonidae > Siphamia > Siphamia tubifer. Next base: position 35,058,242 of record CM035802.1, on the reverse strand, counting down.
TCCTGCTGGGGGCCTAAGTCAGGGTTCAGTGTCTTGCCCAAGAACACTTCAACTGTGGACAGCTAGAGCTAAGACGCGAACCGCCAACCTCTCGGTCATTGGGTGACCCTATCCACCAACTGAACCATAACCACGCCCTTTTTAAAACATTTTTATTTTATTTTATTTTATTCTTCTTTACATTTCACAAATTCATCCAAAGGGCCAGACTGGACCCTTTGGCAGGCCAGATTTGGTCCCAGGGCCACATGTTTGACACCGGTGTTCTACATCTAACAGCTGTTAAAAAAAATAAAAGAAAGAAAAAAAATGTAATGAAAAATGACTCATGGATAGAGATTAGCTACCATGTATAATAAACCATGAAGTTAACAGGTGTTAGACCGGAACGCATAAGCCAGAGGCCTGTAATAGACTCGGTTTTATACAAACTAATCCACATGGAGAACTCCAAGCTTAAAGCCTTCACTTCTCTACAAGGACAGAACAGTACAGCTGCTCTCAGCATGCACCCCGAGGTGACAACCCAGTCAGTGAAAGCATGTTCAAGTTAGGAGAGCATCTATGCAAATCCATAGGGACACACTTTCACACTAAGTCCATGCATTTAACCAAAAACAGCCACAAAAAATGATAAACCTCTTAAGCTCTCTAACGCACCCCCCCACCTCCCCTCATCCCAACACAGCAAGGACACTTACAAAGCCAGCAGAGTAATCATCAGCCTGACAGTTAAAAAGATGAGGGCCTACTGTGAAAACGGCTTTGTCAAAATAACCTTCCTGCACACATACATTTTTGTACATATAATCAAACACCTCTTCAGAAAAATCTGGGACATTGTAGCAAATGATTTTTGGTTTTTTAAAGTGATGATAACAGTGTTTTGCAGATGCGAATTTGTAGACTTTAAACATTGTTTAATCCTTTCTAATGGTGCATTTTTTCATCGTATAAACTCCAGCTTTTATACTCATTTAAATATTTGCTTGGCTGCGTACAACATGACTGCATCAATCAGTGTTTTACACCGAGAAAAGATAAACAAACAGATGTTTTAAACGGTGTACTTACGCTATAGTCTGTGATGGTGAGAATATGAACACAAAAAATGACTGTATGGATTAATGTAATGAGCTACACTTTTAATGTGTCAGTCAAAAATATGTGTCGGCAAGCTGTAATGCTTTCTTTTGAAATCTGTATTTTAGTTATTTTCTAGATGGAAACAAAAAAATCACATTACTCTCAGGAATTAAACCCTAATGTCAATGACAACGCTATAAACTTTCCTCTCAACCACAGAATAATTATTGAACCGAAGCCTTACATTATCTGTAACTGAAGAGTCGAGTACCAATTTGCTTTATGCTCCATTGAACTACAGTCCTTGTGTAAAACATAGAAAAAATAGAGACAAAACAAAAGTGTGACAAGTTGCACAGGAACAAACTGTTTCACCTGTGACATTTGGTGCAGGTTAATTGTCTGCTTTAGTTTCATTTTGCTCCTGAAAACATCTTACTGTATCTCACTCAAGGTCACTTGACAACCCAAAATGATCCAAATGCACAAGGATAATACAGGAAAGCATTCTAAATGACTGCTTCTTTAACCGTCTCAGATGAGCCAAGCCTTAATTCTCATGTTTGCCAAAAGTGTAAACCATATACACACTCATTTGGCTGGCAGCCTGCATTAGCAAAGACATATATTCACACAGAAATTAAACAAATATACTTAAAAAGAACTAGAATGAATGTTGACATGAGCTACAAGACACAGGAAGAGTATTATATATTTAAGTAATTTATAAGTTTCGTTATTTAGCATCACTATAATAATAATAATAATAATAATAATAATAATAATAATAATAATAATAGTAATAATAATAATAATAATAATAATAATAATAATAATAATAATAATAATAATAATAATAATCACTTTGTTTAAATATAAAGCTCTTTAAAGCAGCCTCTATGGTTCCTGCTGCGACTGCCTGTACAGGGATGCATATAAAATGTTGTCCTCCACTAAAACAGAGTGTGAACAACCAGCACTGGCATTAAATCAAATATATCTCAACATATTTCATTGTACATTTAATGAATCGATGTGTATCTACCAAAGAACATGTTGGATTTTGGCTCAAACTGAAGCCATTTTAAACTTCAGCCATTCAATGTCATGGTTCTATTAAACCTACATTTAACTAACAAATACTAAATTAATATTTTACTTTTTTTCCCAGTTTATTATGCATCACTTGATGAAGTTTTCCATTTGAACAGGTCAGTGAGCTCACCTTCCTCTCCCAAAATTCAATCCCAGCAGAGTCGCCTTATTCACCTGGCAGCCATTTTTACACATGAGAGGTACAGAAGTTAAACAGAAGTACACACTTCCATACGTTGTCAATCATTAGCTTCAGTGAACGTTTGGGTTGCCAACATGCTAGCAGTTTGGACCACCTATCTCTCCGTCATGCCAGAGTTAACGATTGATATTGTTGAAAAATAGACGTGTAAGGACTGCAGTATTCCCTGAGCTGCCTTGCTGAAAGGCTACAATAACTGGGTTGAAGGCTACATAAAGTTTAAGTAGGCTAATAGCACCGCTAGCATATCATCAGTCCTGACAGATATGGGAACGCTAACCACAAAATGGAAATAATAATCTCTAAATATCATATAGAATGTAGTGTTATACATTCATATTTTCTTATTTTATTGTGACATTAGGTTGATTAGATGATTGTTAGCGCTATTTATCATTGATGCTAGTCTGTTAAGCTAATGCATTTAAGAGGATATAATTATCCTTATCTTACCGTGAAATACGGACCATGATCCCACTTTATGTTTTTGATCCATTCTCTTTGAGGATGAACATTTCAGGATGCAGCAGTGAGGCACTATAAGTGTTGTGTGTAACAACAAGTGTACCTCTCAACATTCCAGGTGAATATGGCCCATGGGGTTTCTTCCAAAGCTAACATGTTAATTAGTTATCCTGACCTGTCCATACAATAATACCACTTCAACAGGTGTGGTGAGTCACTGAAGCCTCTAATTAAAGGAATGATATTTGCTTTATTTATTTTTTATTTTTTTAAACAGATTTATGCATTATATAACATTTCCCTGTAGTTTATATAAACTGTAAATTCTATACTGGGGTCTGAACTCTTCATTAATTCAACTCCACATGTTCATCTTCAACTCTATTGCTGTTAATAACTTCACAAAGGTCATTTTGAACACTGACCAGAAGTGAAGTGCAGGGTATAAGGTGATACTATATGAAGTGTACTTACTTGTTTTTCCAATCAGCATTGCATATACACACTCCTTTAGTAGTATTTGTGAGTGAAATTGTAGTATTTGTGAGTGAAATTGCATATTTTCCCTCCCAGGATGGTGAAGCCTCTGCCTCTAATTGGTCAGTACTCGCTTCCTTTTCTGATTAGATTGGTTAACTTTAGACATGAGGACTAATGAGCCAAACAGAGGCAGAGTGGGCATTGTTAAACATTGTTAACTAGTGTTAGCCAACTCTGGAACCTGATTGGACACCTCAGGTACCGGTACCATCCGAACTGATTGACAGGTCACTGCACATGTCACTGAAAGATGCATTATTATTGGAAATGCGAACGCGAAAGGAAGAATAAACGTCTTTTAAGTGAGTGGCAAATATCAAGAGAACTGACATTCATGGAGTACATCATTCTATTACTCTTTATAATAAGTATACATTATGAAGCGTTAATTAATCATTAAAAAATACTGGAATTCATCATTCATGAAGCATGTTTCTGGCATATGGTTTATAAGCACAGTTAGAAAATGTTTTACTTATCATTAATAAGCACACTTATTATGAATGAATAAATACTAAATTCATAATTTATAAAGCATATTTATGATGTGAATACTCATTAGTATATGGTTGATAAGCACAGTTACAAATGTTTTACTCATCATTAATAAGCAGACCTGGAACTTTCCTAATGACTGTATTTTCATACTTGATAAATTATGGATTCAATATTTAAAAATTGAGTATTGCATAATTTAAAAAGCTATTATGATGTGCATTTATGCTTCTGCAGACACTATTCAGGCATGTACTACTGGTTAGTCTGTCTGTCTGTCTATCTATCTATCACAGTTACTATTCATTAACTAAGTATATGGTGTGGGCTCATCTATGTCATGTAAAACAATTTCAAATGAGATTTAAAGGTTGACAATGCCTGAAGACTCACAAAAATTGGTTATTGTCATTTACACTCAACAAAAATATAAACGTGGGCAGTATAAGGCACACCTGTGCACTGATCATGATGTCAGATCAGCATCTTGATGTGGCACACCTGTGAGGTGGGATGGATTATCTCAGCAAAGCACAAGTGCTCACTATCACACATTTAGACAGATTTGTGAACAATGTTTGAGAGAAATGGTAATATTGTGTATCTGGAATGAATTTTAGATCTTTAAGTCCATCTCGTGAAAAATGGGAGCAAAAACAAAAGTGTTGCGTTTATATTTTTGTTGAGTGTATATTGTGTGTGTGGGTGTGTCTGACAATCAATCAATTGTTATTTCATACTTAAAGGTACATATAAAAATAATAAAACAACCAGACAGAGACAGTAAAATGTAACCTACAGTAAATATAAGCACTTTTTCCATATGTGTACCATGTCTGATAAAACACATTTACATTTTTATTCAGCGACGGCTCCTGTCTTCTTCTGAATGTAGTTTCCGGTCACAGCATTAAGAGTGAGAACATTACACTAAGAGCAAGAACATTATTTGTACAAACAGATGACTGGCACTCCCCCATCATATCATAACTGGTTTTTATCACAGCAAGAAACTACTTTTGAAATATGGCACTGGCTCTGATGAGAGCATTGTGGCTGTTTTCTGTGCTTTCTGTATTTTTTTTGTTCTTTGAATGAGGGTACATTGAATGTTAAGTATCCCAGTGATCCAACACAGAGGAAAATACATCAAAACAAACTACTGCTAGAAGAAAAAAATAAATAAACAAACATGTAAGACTCTAGAAACAATTCAACTGCATTAAGTGTATCTGGACAAATGAAATAAATGATCAAATCCACAAATAAAGCATAGTTTCACTTGAGGCAATATCAATCATAATACTGTAGAGCAGGGGTCTCAAACATGCGGTCCGGGGGCCAAATGCAGCCCGTTGCAGGTTCCAACGCGGCCGCTGAGATGAAATTGTAAAGTGTCAAGGCTGTGAAACTGATTTTAGCTCAGATTATACATACAGACCACTATGATATGAAGTACAATGATAACAGAATATAATAATGACTCCATATTTTCTCCTCAGTTTAATGTGGGAAATAATGTCAAATTAGTAAAGTATTTACATTTACAAACTATCTCGTAACAATAAAATGTGAATAACTTGAACACATATCAACAACCTGAAATGCGTAAAGAAAATTAAGCAGAATTTTGAACATTTTGTGTTTCTATTACTAAGTGTTTCGTGTCATTGTAGAACTGATCCATAATACACATGGAGAAATGCTAAATTGAGGCCTAATATACATTAAAATTACACTTATTTTTCTTAAAGTTACATTTTTCCAGGACATGTCACAGTTTAATGGGGTTTTTTTTTGCAATAAAATAAAAAAAAAAAAAATTGGAATCATCATTATGTATAGATTATTAAGCTATTATTTTACTCGAGCGGCCCACTGGAGATAAAATGTGGCCCCTGAAAGAAAATGGGTTTGAGACATGTAATTATATCTGTCGTCTAACCACTAAAAACACATATCTCAGACAATCTTGCTGAGATAACATGAGCAAAAGGAGTAGTGGTTTGACATAGTTTTGTGTATCGACAGCTGGTGAGGCATGATGGCTTCACTTACTGTCACTTTAACGAGGAGATTAGCTCTGTAGGTCTGTCTCTGAGAACAGCTTTATTTCAACAGGCTCTTTTAATATGTATGCAATCTGACTTTTCTGCATGAACCCTAGAGCTGCACACACTATTGTTTGAGCATCGACATCACAATGTACAGTATGTGTGCACAATAGTCACATGACAGCTCCTGCAATGTAGAAGACAAATGAGCTCAACACTTTCTCATCTAATTTCAACAGAACCTGACACATACTGAGTACATAATAATCATTCTGAACCAGTTTGGAGTGAGTCACTGGTAACAAAATGGAAAAATGAGTGACCAACAAGAGAAAATCATCCAAAACCAACAAAAGAAAATCACCCAAAACTAAAGCCAGAAAGAAAAGCAGCATCAGTTATGTGGAATCATTTATTTTTTTATTATCATTCATTGTTTTTTTTATTATTTGTATTTATTTATTATTTCCTTATTTCTTTAATTTAATTATTTTATTGAATTATTTCAGCTACAAGAAGGATGACACTGAAACATATGGGCCATGTTGACCATAAATCTGTTTGCGTCAGCACCACACAGCTGTTATATACTCCTGAGGATTGTTCATATCGTAATATATATTGCAGGGTTTTAAAAAATTACATTGTCAGTTTTTTTTCTAATATCGTGTCAGGGGAGGCGGGGCTAAAAGTTTATCTTTGAAATCCTCTGTATGCAATAGGACGGTACTACAACCAATGAGCATAATCTTTAGGATGATGTCGTCAACACAGGACACAGGTGAGTCCCTGCAGATCCTGTTGTCCATGGCTCCTTATGCGGATACTACTGAGAGAGGGACAGGGGACACACTCATGAACAGACTTGGTGTGTAAAATAGGTTTAAGAAATTACAAATACAGATCAGAAGTCTATAAATACGTTATTTATATAAGTCTATAAATAAGTTATTTATATAAGTCTATAAATAAGTTATTTATAGACTTCTAAGTAAAATTTCAGAAACAAAGGAGATGCAATGATGGCAGAAAAAGACATGATAGAAGGAAGGGTGGTGTGGTGTAGTACTGCTGTTGTTTTCCATCAAAGGAGGTGGGACACAATGGGTTAATGTGCAACCAGTGTTAAATTTGATATGTAACTTCTTGAATGTAACGTCAGTTGGCTATGTAGTAGCGTTATGTCATGTTCTCCATAGATGGGACATGAGAGTGACTCATCTTCCTCTGGTCCCATGCAGCCACAGAAACAGATGGCCAAGATTGGACAACTGTGGTATTTATTTACACAATCTATGTACAAATCCAAACAGTTGGAAATAGCTTCATGTTGGGCAAAGGCCAAAATAGCAAACAAACAAATCTATCTGCAGGGATGTAGCCAAGATAACCTTGGCTAAGAAATCAACAAACCAAAGATTACAAGACCTGACTGCCCTGCCTAACATAAGCAGCTGGGGATAAGGTTAAAGGATATGGCAGCGTACAGCTACAAACTACTAAAGATAAGCAATGTGCATGACAATAACTAGTTGTGGACGAGCTAACAACAAAAGTAGGTGATTTGGAGATGAGGAAAATGATCGGTTGTCTCTGTTTCACCCTCCCTCACCAGCTTGGGCCCAGCCATCTGCAATCTGGAAGTTCATACACACACACACACACACACACACACACACACACACACACACACACACACACACACACACACACACACACAGATACACACACACACACACACACACCTATTATACATAATGGTAAGAAAACAGACAAGATACACACTATTACTGACAGTGTAAATATTGTGTTAATAAGTTCTCTTTTTGTTGCAAATCAGAAAAGTAATCAACCATACTGAAGCAATTTTATGAAGTAAATAAACCATGCATGCTGGCCCTGTTCAGATAAATCAAAAGTTATCTTTAGTGCAGTAAATGGCAGCTCACAAATACATGCTAAATTCTGTTGGTATATCTTTTACTGGTGGCAGTTTTCTTGTGTCACTATTAGCTATAAGCAAACAGCAGCATATACTGTAAGCTGATGACACACACGAGGTGGGTTTATATGGGAGGTTTTATTCCTATTGAATTCAGAATAAAAGCTAATTTCGCTTTAAAATCACCATGTAAACACCTAATTCCTGTACTCCAAATTAAACTTAATTCTGAATAAAGTCACTGGATAATTCCAATGTTAATTCCGAATAAGATAATTCCTGTCCCATGTAATCAATTGATTCTAGAACTAGGAATTTAAAAAAAAAAAGTGACAGTGGATCCCAACACTCCAACTTTCTATTAAAATGCTGCCACTCTCTGCTGATAGTTCAAGTTTTTTTTTTTTTTTTTTTTTTTAAATCTTCCAAATTGCCCCTTTAATTAATTATATGGATTGATTTGCCCACTTTGATTATACAGATGAAATCCTCTGAAGAATCGTGTCTTTAAAGTGTTCCAGTGGATTAATTTCAACCCAAAGAAAACTGAAGCGGACCACATGTGTTTTACAAAGCGTTAAATGACAAACAGAATGGATGGTTTAAGTCAAAGCTCAGACAGATGACCAAATACACACAAAACACATGCACAAAGAGCCTTTGAAAGGGTGGGTTAAACAGAATGAAATTAGACAGAGGCTGGGTACTTTTAAAATCCCATCTGGGACTCAGTCAAGCAGTCATGACACCAAATTAGCATTTACGGCGAGGAGCAATTACCGAGAGAAAAGCTAACTGTGCTCAGCGTTCTGCAACCGTACCTGCCTTTAAAACCTGGGACACCATCTCTTTCTTTCACACAAAGATCTTGCAGCACACACCCCTCACTCCCACACCCACACTTATACATTTGTTCTTTTTGCTCTTTGACTCCTTCATTCTTGCAATCACAGTCACATCCAATATCTCATTTTGCGTTTTTTTTTTTTTCTCGTTTTCTCCATCTCTCTTAACATGCATACATGCACATGCACATGATCCTGCTATAACATCAATTTTATGAGCTGTGCAACCAAAAGCAAAGCGAACACGGGCAAGATATTACAGAGAGGGAAGGGAGGCGACATGTGAGGAATTAGAGTGAATAAGTGGCAAGCCAGTTGAGAAGAGAAGATGTGGGTAAGAAATTCATTTTATGCATTATGTGCTAAGCCCAGGCTCCTCATCTACCGATTTTCTTTTGGTCCCTTATGCATTCGGAACAATATGGGGTCATCCTCCCATAGACACTAAGCTCCCAAATCTCTCTCAATGTTCGTCGCAGCTTTTGTCTGTCCACTGCTGAGACAGCATGTAGACCTCCACAAGGAAATGTAGGGTATTAAAAAGCATTAAGAAAGCATTAAGAGTGAGAATCAGGGCAGATAAGAAATGAAAGTTTACATACAGCCCAGCTATCTTTGAAGCTTTCACCGGGAAAGGGATTAGTGAAAGTAGGGGGCAACATCATGGAGGTGGACACGTATTCAAATACTTGGGAAGATATAACCGACTAATATGCTGCACAAAGATTTCAGTTGGTCTATAATTATCCAAATCAGGCTTCATCTGGATTTTATTATTTTTATATACGTATATATATATATTTAGGAAAAGAGCATTTATCAAAGAGAAAGAGACTTAAAATTGGAAAAAAGTTTCACCCAGCTTTGTAGAATAAGTGTGGGATGCATATATGCATATGGCATCAGGCGTTTAGATACAACTGATGCCATATGCTACTACCCAACAAACTCATCAGCATAAACTACCTGTTAATATACCCACATGCATTTATCTTCAAAAGGTTATTTTTGTAGCCAGGGCAACAATAATGAATTCCAAGTGTTTCTAATCAGGACCTGATAACGTGACCCTGGCTATGATGAGCACCTGCCTCAGCACGACTCACCTCCTCTTGTCAGTGCTGACCACAAACTCTTGCTATTAGCAGTCGCCTACATTTGCTGTGTTTACAAGTGCAAAATTAAGCTTGTGGTCATTTACATGCTATTCACACTTTTACCTTTTGCATATATATGAGGCTATTTCCTTACCTCAGTCCTCATCCACTGCTTTTTAGGAAGAGTTAGCACTCATTCCACTGAATGGCAATGGTCCCAACATAAATCTAAAATAAGACAGGAGTTGGAAGTAGTGTATAGACATTTATTGGCAAAGTATAGGTAGGAGTGATCATGTTTCATGTTAAAATATGAGGTATATGATTATACTAAATATGTTTTTTAAATTATAGGCGGCACCACCAGTGGTGCAGTGGCTAGAACTTGTGCCTCACAGCAGGAAGGACCCTGGTTTGAATCCCACACCAGACCTTTCTGTGTGGAGTTTGCATGTTCTCCCCATGTCTATGTGGGTTTTTTTCCAGGTATTCATTGCCCATGGGTGTGAATGTGAGAGTGATTGTTTGTCTATATATGTTCAGCCCTGAGATGAACTGGAGACTCATACAGGGCGTACCCTGCCTTCACCCATTATAGCTGGATTAGCCCCCCTGTGACCCCTGTGACCCTAGTGAGGATAAAGAAGGTTCAGATGACGAGACGAGAGATGTCTTTTAAATTGTACGATTTACGTTTTTTCTATAAAACTTGAGCCAGGATATTTGAACCGCCACCAACCTGACCCCCACCGGGACTAACCCTAACCCCCGGTATCCCCATCGAATGTGGACCATCTGAGGATGTGTCTCACGTGTTCAGTTTGACCTGCCAGAGAGAGAACTGAACCGAACTGAATGCAAACAAATCAGCCCCGGGTGCACGCTGTCCGTGCCCTCGCACGCATAATGCATCAGTGATGAAAAACTGCCCCTGATTTTATTTCCCCAAATTAATGACAAAGAAGCTCCCAGAATGCACCTGTCCCTCTGCTGATTTTGATTGTTGGACTGGCAGATATTTACATTTGTATGTATTTCAAGTTCCACTTTCAGGCATTTTGTGTTCACGCCGTCAGAACGACTTATAGATGGTAAGACCCCAACGGTCCAAACCCCCCCCCTGGCAAATCGCACCCAGGTTATCTCATACCGGCATTCACAAAAGTCACATCCAAGCCATTTTCCTGAAATGTTCAGTTTTGGTTTCTGCCCAATCTCGCTGTTTACCCCCACATGTGTATTTGTTTACTGTGTGATAGTGTTAGGCTAACAGGCTAATGTACACAGAGTTATCAAGTCACATGCTTTTCGGTCTAATATACATTTCTCTGGTGTGCTGCTCTCATTATTGAACCAGGAGGAATCAAGCACATTAATATTTTGGACCACTCATGTGTCACATTATGTTCCAGCACTATAAATTTATATAAATTAATATAAATCAATAAATTTTGCTGTGGCCGTTGGCTGGCAATAATAAAAGCTTCCCACAGTTTTATGGTTGGTGATACAAGAACTCAGAGCAAATGAACCCAAATGCAGGACTCCCAGACAGTGAATCAAATTTATAAAATGTATTAATGTTGATACAATTAATACATTTGTTCTTTTCCTCCACTATGGTGTTCGTCTGGGGATTAGATTCACCATCTGCAACTACAGGACAGGGCGAGGAAAGAGTGGTAAGTGGTCAGAGTTGGTACACAACAGTCAAAATATTTATTAGGGGAAGATCCAACAGATGTTACCGTTAAGCAGAAGGTCGAGCCAGGAATCAGATGTCCGATGAGGTACCAAGAGAGAACAGGCATGATCAGGGAACAAAACAGGCTAAAGGTCAAAAACTGGGGGAACAAGACAGAAAACCAGAAACACGTCAAAAGCCAGAGGTCTAAGACAAGGTGAAGAAACACTCGTAAGTAGCAGCAACGGACTACAAACTCACAAACACCTGTTACACACCAGGGAATAAATACCCATGAAAATTGGTGAGAGACTTTAGGACTTAATTAAGGGGGTGGAGAAAAGTCCAGTGACAGGAAGTAAAGCAAGAAAAGTGCACATGAACCCACATAACAAAATAAAAGCCCGGACACTAACAACAGAAAAAACACGAAGACTCACAAAAATAAGACCGAAACAGAACACTGGATACTGGATCCATAACAGTTGGGACATCTTTTGGAAAGGAAAAGAGTTGATATTTTCCTTCACAGTTAGAAGATATTTGGGAGGCATCTTCTCTCTTCCTCTTCTTCTTCAGGTTGGTAATGCAACTCAAAAGTTTGAATTATGTGTCGGGTGGCTGTGTTTTGGGGCCGGTTCCACGCTGTTGGAGCATTTGTTCCAACTGGACGCTTCAACCTGACGTCAGGTTTTGTACACATCTGGCGAACATCTGGCAACGAGCTATTTAGAGTGGCAGGAAACCAGGTTGGAGGATTACAGCATAAATACTATAACTCATGTTTTGTAACTTTGCTGAGGTTGAGAGTCGACATCCGACATAACATCGTATGTGCGTAGAAAAACACGGCTTGGCATCATAGGTCTCCTTTAAACTTATTCATTAGTTTCACAAAGCACTTGGATTATTTTTTTGTTTTCAAACTTTTATTTTGAGACAAAAGTCTGGCACAGACGGATGCATCATCAGCTTTGAACACTAAACAGACACTCATCACTGAGAAAAACAATTACAAACAAACATTGACATTGCTGCGCCCTAAATCCAGACTTAAATCCACTGTTTGACTACAAGGACTGAATCCCCTTCAAAAGTAGAGCAAGTGGAAATGTATTAAATTGCTGAGTGTCTCTGTATATAGATGGGCTTTTAACACATCATGAGCCCTTTCATCGCAGTATAATAATAAAACATGTCATATTAGTCATTCAGTCAACATTGTAATTACCTTCCTTTTAGCTTTTAATGCAATAGGAGTTTTCCCCATGCCATTCTTCTTTTTTTTTTCCCATACATGCCCTTTCATAGAGTTGAGTAGAAAATGTCTCCCATCATCATGACTTAAATTGTACCTTTGGCACCTGTTCATCTCCTCTTAAAATTTTACACCTCTCACTTTTCCAAGAGCAAATCATAGTCTCTACAAGACCTTTACAACCTCAGCAATAACATTCACTGCCCTGACCTCTGTTCATTTCACTGATGGTCCCAGTGTGACCACCGCGACCTTTTAAACCTCACTTTGCCATGATGTGACTCAGAAGATTTAAAACATCTGTCAAATCCTGCCTTATCTCCCCAGGGATTCCTCACAAGTCCTTGTCCGAGCACCAACCATTTTCTGACTCGACCCCCTGCTGCTGCAGCTCCCCATGTGTTCATTCTGTGCAGTACAATTCACCAAGTGCACCACAGCATTCTGTCCGAAATTCCTCCTACTCACCTCACTGCTGACAATAGCATAAAGGATCCAACAGGACCAGTGCCCCCTGCCTCCAGGCAGTGGTTCAACCTTATATACCAGCTTTACGCTGTACTTAATAGGTGTTCTGCATTCTCTTCCCTGTGGCGACGTGGCTATCACTGAGCTCTGTCTGGTCTATTCTCCCTCCTGGGTCCGCAGCAGTGAAATGATCCTCCTGACACCTGCAAGACAGCAGAATCACTTCTTATCATCTTTTGTATAATGAAAACTTCGGGCTACACCTCACCTCAGACTTTGTCAAAACGTCCTTTTAACAATTATTTTTTTCTCCTTTTACACTTACAACTAAATCTAGGCTAAAATCCAACCGCACTACTGTTTTACCACATTTATTTTCTATTGTAAGTCAGTATCAGCGTTTGTCTTTAATCTGTATGACCTCATGCAGTCACCAAACTGCAACACACACACACACACACACACACACACAGACCAAGCATGCAAGCCATGCTTCACTACCTCCCTTGCATTTCAGTTGACGTTTGTGAATTTCTAAGTGGCAAAAAGAGTGACAGGCTTATTCACATGCACACAGTGGAGTCACATGATGTGGCAGAGAAGGGTTCTTCCTTTCAGCCTTATTATTTTATGCCTGTTCCATATGTACGCCTTTATTTCATTCAAGTTGTAGTCATATATTATGCATAATCATGTACATAATATTATGTCTCTCAGATGCATATGCAAGTACCAGTGACTGAGGGGTGAATCATGACAATGTTGTTCTTTGTAAATGTGAAATCTCAAGTGCCAGACTTTCAGATGAGAAATATCCCCCTCTTACACTTCATGCAATTGTCTCACCCCCCCCCAGTAAATGTGGTAGCGTAGTTTATTTCCCAAATGTTAGACCGGATTAGGTTATGAACCCCCCTCCCTGTCTGTGTCAAATCTCTTTGTACAAAGAATGTTTTTGCTTCTGTGTGTGTGTGTGTGTGTGTCAGTGCAGTTGCTCATAGCAGAGGAGAATCCTTCACAGTTAAATAAGAGAAGACATTCACATCCATCCCAGTCTTCTTCCACCGCTGAAGATGACAAGCAAAACGCTGACACCGCCCTCTTCTCAAATTGAATCGGAGATATAATGTATTCCGTTTTAAATATGAGTGGTAAATCATGTGTGAATAACCCACACTTGCTTACTTTTGTGCAATCTATCGTGATTTCTCTGGATCAGTGGGTGGGTGGACGGGGGTTGACGGACAGGGATAAGTGTGATCTGATACAAATCTTGCTTTTCTTTGTCACATCTACACAATAAAACAAGCAATGTGCTATGTAATGTAATATGAATGCACCTGTGTGTGTGTATCATGTTTTTTTTCTATACATTCCTACTGTGATTACTTTGCTTTACATTGTATTTGCACATATTGTAAAGTTAACTTCATCTTTACAGTCCTTTGGTTGTAGTACAAAAGTATGTTCAGCAGTTTTTATCTGGTGTTCTACTTTTGTGCTCAGAGTACGAATGGAGAGTATCCTTAATAAATTACAAGGTTAGGATACAAAGGTACTGTAAAGTTTTGTTATGAGCTGTAACACAAGTAGAAACCAGGGCAGTCGTGTGGAGCTGATAACACCTTTTCTTCTTTGCTATCAGTCAAACTGACATCCCGGTGTTTAAAACCGTTCGACATGCTTATTTGTTTGGAACCGAGCCATTTATCATAAGAGTCCCATAGGCTGTAAGAAGTTATAAATAATTGAGAGAAAAATGTGAAAAAGATGAAAATATAAAATGCATTAAACAAGCGGGGCATTTCGATATCAGCCTTTATTTTTGTTATGCAAGTTTCATGTGCAATGGAAAAAAAATCGGTTAATCCTGGGAGCTTAATAGCGGCATAATGCGGTGAAATTCAAAAATCAATTTATTTGAGAACACATACTAATGTTCTCTGCTCCGGGAGTCAAACCGAAGATGTTGAATAAAAATGACCTCCTGTAAGTGATGTGATAGACTCAGACTAATTCTTATCCTCTGGCAACTTTAAAAAAAAAAACTTCTATATTGCTTACATACTGAGAAAACAAGCAAAGTACTGGGAATTAATGTGAATAATAACAACATATTCTTATATATATATTTATGTATACTCCAAGTCCCAACAAACACATTGGCACTGAATTCCATTCCCTGTGTTGTGATAATTATCGTAGGCAGCGAGCATAGAGAGACTGAGAAAAGTGATGTGGCCTGCAGTCTTACCTGGCATTCTTTCCTCTCAATGGGGCTTATGGAGACATTAGGCAGAAGTCATTAACTACAGCAGAGACAAGAGGAGATGGGTAGACAATCCAACTCACTCCTGAGCTGAAAGCGCGAAATAAAAAAGGCACTGGTGCATGATGGGAGTGTGTGTTTGGATGCGTGGGTCTTCTGTATGTGTGTGTCTGGGCGCTAAAGAGAAACAGAGAATGACTTTATGCTTGCATCAGTGTGTTTGCACCAGTAATTTTTGAATCCCTGACTCAAAGCTTTAAACGCCATCAGCTATATTTTGTTTATGCTGCGGCGCAGTGATGATGTCAGGGATGAGATCCCCTAAGAATAATGTTAGGTGTACGACAGAAAAACTAAACCTTTAATTTGTTTCATCCTGTTGAGCCTCATATTGTAATAAGCATCCTAAGTGTAAGAACGTTTTCATTTCATTTTGTAATAAAGCCGTATTTTGTCTTTGTTTATACCACATGTGTTCGTCCTGTGTTACCGAAAAAATTTCAGCTCAATGACCTTGAGTAATGTTGTGGATGCATTTGTGTGTCTATATGTGTTTGGTGAGTTTGTGTGAAAAGTAGACTGTGTGTAGCCGTTTACTCAGGTAATTTATATATTACTTTGCTCTTGGTACGAACAAAATTTTCTGCTTAAGTGATATTAAAGTTTGGTCATCTTTTTGTAAGTTAAGGTAGGAGCAGTACTACTAATAATAATGGAGTAGATTTCTATAGCACTTTTCACGGCACCCAAATTCATTCCCTCTCACATGCTCCCTCTGGTGGTGGTAAACTACATATGTAGCCACAGTTGCCCTGGGACAGACCATTTTGTGCCTACGGTCCCTCTGACCACCATACGCATCACCAGTGTGAGTGACACTGGACACAATGGACAGAGCGGGAATCGAACCACCAACCCTTCGGTTAATGGACAACCCGCTCTTCCAACTGTCCAAATGCCCAGTTAGGCATTGTGCTTCTTTCTTCCCCCTCTTGACCAATGCAGGTCATGCTCATAATGTGTATATATATATATATATATATATATATATATATATATATATATATATATATATATATATATATTTATTTATTTATTCATTTAATTGGTTTTTGTTGATATTGTTATACTGTTTGTATGTTCGAGATAATTAAATGAAAAAAAAAGAGAGAAGAAAAAAAGCGTTCTGCACACTGACACGCAGAACATAAAAAAAAATCCTTCTGTCAATCTTTTTAAATAAAAATAGAGATACGTGGGTCTCTGCAAATGTCAATATATGCCAAAAAACATTTGCATTTGCTTTCATATTCAAATGTATTCCCCCATGGTATCCTTTTACAAGAAAAAAAAAACAACAACTTCTCACAGAAAATAACACGTCAATCTACTGTATGTTCCTGTGTTGAGAGAAGCCACTGTTTTGATACATAACATTCATTGCATTCACACATGGGATTTGCTGTATTATAAATGATTTAAATTTACTAGGGTGAAATAAAAAATGAACAAATCACAGAAAAGTGTTGGAGTATTGGTTAGTGAAATGGTTTTGTGTGTGCATGGGTATATGTGCGTCTGGGTACGAAATGAACAGGACTTAAGAGGCATTTATCATGATTAGTCTTTCATCAGTGGGCCAGAAGAGAGGCCTTTAAT
The DNA here is from genome assembly GCA_020466265.1 of Siphamia tubifer. Classification (NCBI taxonomy): domain Eukaryota; kingdom Metazoa; phylum Chordata; class Actinopteri; order Kurtiformes; family Apogonidae; genus Siphamia; species Siphamia tubifer. The sequence goes on along the minus strand of CM035802.1, from coordinate 35,041,083 downwards.
ATCATTGACAGTTATTCACGGCTTTTTCCATCTTCATTTTTTATCCCACCCTTCCCTGATCCACTCAACCCTACTTTCCAGAGGCAGTTTTCATCAAAGAAGCTCAATAATCAGCAACCGTCACCTCCCCTTCGCCATCACTGCAGGCCTTAGTACACTCATTAGCTTGACCTTGTTTTCCTCTTAGGGCATCAGGATAAAGGGTTGTTATCTGATATTAAACCTTTGTCACAAATGCACACTATAAATATACTTAACCCTGTATCAACAAACTATCTTTATTTTTTTTTACTTTGCTGCATAAATGATCAGCTGTATAATAACATATGGACACAAGTCAGACTTGCAATGTCATTGGAATAGTTTCTCTATAATTGGTGGAAAAAGCAAGAAAAACATTATTTATATATTTATATAGAACAGTTAACTCCAGTAGAAGCCAAATGTGCTACACAAACTGTGAAGTATAAGTTACAGACAAAAAGATATCAAAGCAAACACAATATGGAGAGAACAAATATATATATATATATATATATATATATATATATATATATATATATATATATATATATATATATATTTGTTCTCTCCATATTGTGTTTGTTTTGATATCATATATATATATATATATATATAGACCTGAAATAATTATAATAGTAAACAATTAAAATGGATAAATGTCAATTGAAATAATTAAATACACTCAACATATTTGCAGCATTTTAACATTTATCATGACATTCATTATAATTGATGTTATTATCAACAAGTATCATGATAAATGTCAAAACACTATGTCATTTAAGAAGTTTAAAGGCTGTTTCTCTTTCTTCCTGAGTGATTGTAAATTAAATCTGATTATTATTTCTGGTTACAAATAATTATTGATGGTCAGAATGTGACCTTAAAAAGAAGGACATTTTAAAAGATCCAGTGTTGAAAGTAAAAATGAACTGTGATGCAGTTTGTGTTCATTTTAGATAAAATTAATCATATGATGATAGAATAGTTATTGCACTGATGGTTATCACAATGATATTCTGTTGTGACATTTGCCAATGTTATTTTGTAGCCCAACCCCACATCAGCAAAGAAAAACATCACAATTCATTGTTTCCCAGTACGTCTGGGCCAGAAGTTAGCTTAAAGGGACAGTTCACTATTTTCACATGGTCTTTACTCTGGTGCACCCACAGTGGCTTACCCTCAACAATGTCCTGTGAGTCCAGTTCTGGTCCAGTTTTGGTCAAAGCGAAAGTAGTCCCGGCAGGTTTCCTGGGGACTTGGAATTTGGACTTTTTATCTCATAATTTGGACTTTTATCTTATAATGTTGACTTTTTATCTAATATATTTTCACTTTTTATCTCATTATTTTGACTTTTATCTTATAATGTTGACTTTTTATCTAATAGATTTTCACTTTTTATCTCATTATTTTGACTTTTATTTTATAATGTTGACTTTTTATTGAATAAATTTTCACTTTTTGTCATAATTTTGACTTTTATCTTATAATGTTAACTTTATATCTAATGATTTTCACACATTTATTATTGTATTTTTACTCCAAACATTATACATATAAAATAACCCTGATGCAAGAATCAAATGTCATCATCACTATTTAAAATCTGCATAAATATTATGGGTTTTTTTTTAAAATGGAGGATTGTGAGAAACAAATTTTTAAAAGCCCTCTCATGGATATTTAAGGACCCAGACATCTATCGCTACATCAGTAGTTGAGAAATAACACTGAGCTCAAGTGGCAGGACATGGCTTCATAAAGCTGGCCTCCCTGCTCTCTCTTCAGAACAGTTGTAGCTACCAGCACTGAGCCCTTTATGTGTCTTTTAACTACACCGTATCTGTCTACTTCCTTTTAGATCTCCAGTGAGACAAAGGGGTGGCAAAGAAAATCTTCAACAGTCATTTCTTACCTATCTTAGAGGGTTTGAGAAAATCAAGTGTGGTGTTAAATCTGATCCTGTCAGCACAGTCGACAGCTAAAGGAGACTCCGTAAGAGGCTTTACTTCTGCTGCAGATCTGTTGTCTCAAAGTTTTTCTTTAAAAGCTAAAAAGCAAGACAGAAAAAGTATTTTGGACCTCACCATCTGATAGCAACTCCTTTTGTCTGTTGGCATTAAAAAAAAAAAAAACATAATTCTTATTTGAAGGTGTTTTATTATATTTGGATTAGAACAACAAAGACACACTGCACACCTGCTGCATACAGAAACACAAGCGTCACAACTGTGCACAGATTAAAACCCACACTGTTGAAAAGCTTTTCTGGCCATTTTTGGGCCATTAATTTAGTCATTAATCCTTTCTATAATCGCAAAAAAAGGCATTTATCCTGTGCTTTTGAGATGTTTGACTTTGCCTTTCATCTTGTGTGTGTGTGTGTGTGTGTGTGTGTGTGTGTGTGTTTGTATATACTCAGCCTCACTAGGGGAGCTGTTACAGGCTGTCTGACAGATTGTCCAGACAATTGCTTTTAACAAGCTGGAGGGAAAGTAGGGCAAAAATACTAATGTCTCGCCTCATGGATCCATTCCACTTCAGTACATATTTTCTTTGCCTCGCAATAATTCATAAACATCCCCCACACATTTCTCAAACACAAGCTAATGTGAGCGTACGTGTATGTACAGGTGTGCACAGAGGAGGGCACAGCAGTGCAGAGGAGAAACAGCTGTGAGTACGCACTTACCTGCTTTTGTTTTTCTGCTTTTGTCTGTGAAAAGGATGCCAGAAGTCTGAGAGAGAGACATGCACACTTACACCTTGATTGAGAAATTATATGTTTGCGTCGACAACTCTTTGTTCTGCTTATCTGCATAATATCACAAACCCAGGATATAAGATTAATGAGCGCTGGACTAAACACTTGGAGTCAAAATGATCTTAACGTTAGCGCTGAGCTACAGGTTTGTTTGACCTGCATAAGAAATAAATGTGCATTTGTTTGGAATGTGTGGAAGGTACATAGACGTAGACAAATAAGACAAGCAGAAGGAAAGATAAAGAGAGAAGTCAGAGGAAAGAAAAGCAGTTTCCTGTTTCAGGTAGATTGTCAGGAAGTCTGGCTCAGTGTTGGGTCTTGTTTGTTCTACCTGGCAAAACAGGAAAATTAGATATTGACTTCAGAATAATGTTTTTCATTTCAACATGAGCTGAGGCATGGCAACAGCCAATGAGCAAACACCTTAAACATTTACTGAACCAACCAGGACACACAGACAGACGCATGCATCTGTCTGTCTGTCTGTCTGTCTGTCTGCATCAAACTGGAATTCTTGAATTTAATGATTTATGAAAACCTGTTTTTTTACCCAAGATTCTAGAAGTAACTGTATGAACAGAAACACATCAACAGCGTTTTCATATTCCTCAAAAGATGGTGAGTGGGTCTTTGAGAAACAATTTAACTGGACATTAAACACTGGGACTTTTTTAATGTGCAATATTTTATATTTTATATTTATGCAAATATGGAAGTGTGAATTTCAAATTTCATTGTGAAACCAATGACATAAAGGCTATTCTATTCTATTCTATTCTATTCTATTCTATTCTATTCTATTCTATTCTATTCTATTCTATTCTGTTCTGTTCTGTTCTGTTCTGTTCTGTTTTGTTTTGTTCTGTTCTATTTTATTCTATTCTGTTCAATTTTATTCTATTATATTCTGTTCTATTCTATACTATTCTATTCTGTTCTATTCTATTCTATTCTGTTCTGTTCTGTTCTGTTCTGTTCTGTTCTGTTTTGTTCTGTTCTATTTTATTCTATTCTGTTCAATTTTATTCTATTATATTCTGTTCTATTCTATACTATTCTATTCTGTTCTGTTCTATTGTATTGTATTGTATTGTATTGTATTCTGTTCTATTCTGTTCTGTTCTGTTCTGTTCTGTTCTGTTCTGTTCTATTCTATTCTATTCTATTCTATTCTATTCTATTCTATTCTATTCTATTCTATTCTATTCTATTCTGTTCTGTTCTGTTCTGTTCTGTTCTGTTCTGTTCTGTTCTGTTCTGTTTTGTTCTGTTCTATTTTATTCTATTCTGTTCAATTTTATTCTATTATATTCTGTTCTATTCTATACTATTCTATTCTGTTCTGTTCTATTGTATTGTATTGTATTGTATTGTATTCTGTTCTATTCTGTTCTGTTCTGTTTTATTCTATTCTATTCTATTCTATTCTATTCTATTCTATTCTATTCTATTCTATTCTATTCTATTCTATTCTATTCTATTCTATTCTATTCTGTTCTATTTTATTGTATTGTATTGTATTCTGTTCTATTCTGTTTTATTCCATTCCATTCTATTTTATTCTATTCTATTTTATTACCATACAATTGAATTATTGCTTTTTCACTTCGTTGCCCCTATTTCATTCTTGCTACACAGAAGTTAACCCACTCATCACATATTGGTCTAAACCCATAATCTGCCTCATGGTATAGATCTAGTGCTATAAAAGGTTTGAAAGGTCAATATTTAAAAAAACATAAATAAATAATAATAATAATAATATATTTATGCTTTTCATTCTCCAGGAGGCAATGAAGGATGAAAAAGCTGCTGATGGACATAAGCAACAATTTCAAAAAAGAATCTTGTAATGGTCGGTAGAGGTAGGGTGGGTTCAGACGACCACTGGGGTTGTAACAATAACAGTAAAAAAGCTTTAATTAGGATGCCAGTAAAACATGAAACCCATGGTGCAGCTCATTTGGACTATTATGAAAAGGTGTATATTAACCCATAATTATCCTTTCCTGCTCTTTGAGTACTTGACAGTCACACAAAATTATGCATAGTTCAATATGCTTTTGTGAGGAAATGTACAGTAAATCATTCATCATTGTATCTTTAAAGCAGGGGTGTCAAACTCATTTTAGTTCAGGCGCCACATTCAACTAAATTTGATCTGAAGTGGGCTGAACCAGGAAAGAAAAAAAAAATTAATAATAGATATATAAAGTCAACTTTTCTCTTAGTTTTACAGCGAAAAAAAAAAAGTAAAATGACATAAAACAAACAATATGATGCTTTAGTTTATTATTTACACATATACACTGGGTCTACAGGTACGCAAAATATATAGTAATAGGTTTAATATTATTAAAATTGTACTTGCTTCTCTTAAGACATTTCCAATTTTTCATATTTATTCTAATTATTGAGATTTTTTGTGAAATTATACTTTTTTTTTAGTGTCACTTAATGAAAAAAAAAACATTTACAGAGAAATGTTTTTAACTTGAGAATATTTGGCTCAGTTGGTAGAGAGGGTCGTTCAATGATCGAAGGGTCGGTGGTTTGCGTCCCGCCTCTGGCTGTCCACATGTCGAAGTGTCCTTGGGCAAGACACTGAACCCTAAGTTGCTCCCAGTAGGGTCAGGGGTCAGGGGTCAGGCAGCAGTGTGTGTGAATGTGAGGAAGTGTAAAGCACTCTGGGCACCACTGATGAATAAAATGCACTATATACATTAAGTACCATATTTAGAGGTTATTATGAAACTGAACTGGTCTGAATGTGGACCATGAACTACAATGATTTTTATCTTAGTGTAACTTTTACATTTCATAAATTCATCTAAAGGACCAGATAGATTTAGATTCAGTTTATTATTACTGTCACACACACAAATTAGTGCTCAGGACCAGCAGTGTGTGACCTAAGATGGAATAATCTAAATATAATAAACTAGAAAAGTACTCCTACTGAGACTGCAAACCTCCCCCAGGGCAGAACCCCCCCCCCCCCCTTTGAATGGAGAGAGGACCGCCAAGAAGGTTCTGTTTTTACTGGAGTTTGTTTCTGTCTGTCTGTCTGTCTGTTGTCAGCAACATTACTCAAAAAGTTATCAATGGATTTTAATATAATTTTCAGGATGTGTTGGGAGTGTCACAAGAAACAAATGATTACATTTTGGTGGTGATCCGGAAGAGATTCTGGATTTTACATTGTGGTAAATGGAGAAGTAACCACACTCTGCCCTTATGAAACAAACATATTTTTCACTATATAATGACTGTCAATATATTACTGCTTAAAATTTTACCTAAAAAATATATGTATATAATATACAGAAAAATATATTGTGTTAATATATTTCAATATAGTTAAAAAATACATAAGGAATTGACTATATATTGAGACATATATGACAATGTACTCATATATATATATATATATATATATATATATATATATATATATATATATATATATATATATATATATAATATGGATGCATATTACGAACACACACGCACTGAACAAAAAATAAATAAAAAAAACTATATGTAAAAATATAGGTCAGCTTTTGTCTTCAATGCAATATATGTTTTTATTTGTAAATATATATGATCAAATCATATATTGCAGTATATTGGATAATATATCCACCACTTTTCCATAAATGAGAATATATTTTTTGAATATAATGCATTATGTTTGTCAATATATTGCTATATATTTCTGTTCCATAAGGCGAGTTACTGCCAATACAATGATAAACTACATCAAACATTGTCAAATCTACATTCTTGTTACTCTTGCATATTAATAACTATAATTTAACTTTCTATTAGGGGAAAAATGTGTCTAACTTGGCAGAGTAGTGGACTGAGAGTTTTGGCTTGACCCGGCAGACATGAAAACTTGTGTTTGGCCTGAGATCTAATTAACAGAGTAAAGTTTTAGAGATGGATGTTTGGATGGATAAGACTGGAATGAGTCCTGGAGAAAAAAAAAAAAATTGACTTAATCTTTAGAGTTCATTGAAAGTGTATAAGAGCCAGGAATGTTTGGCACCAGCTGGAGTCAACACCAACGGCTGTTATAACTTTAACATACTTTCACAACGGCTTCTTTTTCATTCGTTGTGGAATTTTCAATCACTACACAGAGAAAAAAAATCTTCAAATTAAAATAATCATTTATTGATCAGACAAAGACATTTCTGAGACTGTTAACAGTGACAACAAACAACAGCTGTTAACAAATGTTCTAACCATGAAGTAAAGAAACAGTGGATATATAGATGACTGGAAACATTCACTAAGTTACAGAATGTCACAGAATGATCACAGTTAAAAAATATTATATTTACACAAACAAAACCAATCTTTACCCAAAATATGTGTTTGGACACCCAAATACCCCATTTGTCCTTCAGTCAAACTGGTTATTAAACACTTTCTATTAATGAATGAATGAAAACCTTTATTGTCCTCGAAGGGAAATTCAGATGTCAACTCAGCACAACAGTTAAAACAATTAAAATAAGTACAAAAAATAAGCAAGAATAAATAAAAGGTAATAGAATAAGAGTAATAAAGGAACACAATACAAACACAAGGTGCAGTGAGTAAAGTAATGTTCTTTACTGAATGTAGAATATATTTAAGACAAACTCCCAGGTCCTCGGCCCCTGCAGCAGTGTTGTTTTTAAGGTGATAAACTGAGGACACATGGTCAGTTACCTGGTGACCAGGTACTTCACACATTCACTGACTGTTGTAACTACTAGTTATATTCAGGAGTTTGGGTCTAATTAATAAAGGAAACACATTCTTAAATATGGAAAAGTCAAAGGTAACCTACAGTATGTGGATCTGAAAAACAACTGTCACACATACAATATGCTGTGCTCGGATATATATATATATATATATATATATATATATATATATATATATATATATATATAATGATATGCTCAGCTGCAGACTTTCCTGTCCTTAGCATTCTCTCTATGACTCATCTGTATCTGCATCTACTGTCTCTCTGTCTCTGTCTGTCTCTCTCTCGTCTCTCTCTCTCTCTCTCTCTCTGTCTCTCTCTGACTCTCCATCTCTGTCTGTCTCTCTGTCTGTCTCTGACTCTCCCTCTCTGTCTGTCTCTCTCTCTGTCTGTCTTTCTCTCTCTTTCTCTGTCTCTCTCTCTCTGTCTTTCTTTGTCTGTCTCTCTGTCTGTCTCTGTCTTTCTCTGTCTCCCCCTCTCTCTCTCTGTCTCTCTCTCTTTCTGTCTCTGTCTGTCTCTCTGTCTGTCTCTGTCTCTCTCTGTCTCTCTCTCTGTCTGTCTTTCTCTCTCTTTCTCTGTCTCTCTATCTGTCTCTCCCTGTCTCTGTCTGTCTCTGTCTCTCTCTGTCTGTCTCTCTGTCTCTCTCTCTCTGTCTCTCTGTCTGTCTGTCTCTGTTTCTCTGTCTGTCTGTCTGTCTCTCTCTTTCTCTGTCTGTCTGTCTGTTTCTCTCTCTCTCTCTCTCTCTCTCTCTGTTTCTCTCTCTCTCTCTCTCTCTCTGTCTCTCTCTCTCTGTCTCTCTCTCTCTCTCTCTCTTTCTCTGTCTGTCTGTCTGTCTCTCTCTCTCTGTCTCTCTGTCCCTGGTGTTTTCTGTTGCAGCTGAAGCAAAGTATCAATCCATGCATAAATGATTAGAGACTTTTGTTACAAAAGGATTATCATTTCTATCCCCCCCTTTGCACAAGTACCTTTGATCGTGTCACATATATTGACATGTGCACACACTCCAACAGACACACACTTGAGTGTATTTTGCACAGTCACACACATTTCAGGGACTCAGGGCAGCTTGTGCACATGCATTGATCAGTAAGTCTGCTCGCATATCAGTGCCACTGGTGGTCAAAATAAATGGAAGTGTGTGTGTGTGTGTGTGTATCAGTGACACTGTAGTGTATGTGTGTGTGTGTGTGTGTGTGTGTGTGTGTGTGTGTGTGTGTGTGTGTGTGTGTGACTGGATCAAAGGTGCTTGTGAGAAAGGGATAGACATGATAATCCTCAGATTTAAAAAAAAAAAAAAAAAAAAAAAGAGTCTCTAATCATTTATGCATAGATTAAAACTTTTCTTCTGCTCTAACGTTGCATCCTGGAGACAGACAGACAGACAGACAGACAGACAGACAGAGCTCTGACGTTATTAATATATGGATTAATTTTAAGCACAGTAACTACCACAGCTGCAAACACTACCAAGATGATAACCAACTTCAAAGACCGAAGAAACTCCCAAATATCAAACAGCATGTGGTGCTGTTATGAACTTAAAATTGCTTCCAGATATTCCCAAATTCATGACAAGTTGTCAAATATATAGTGCTTTAAGATTGGAATAAAACATTTGCATCTGCCGTGAAGCTCTTAGAACAGTCCAGCACAACAACAAAAAATATGCAAGACTAGTCATATAGAAGAACAATCTCCTCCTTTCACTCAAAATAAAAACACTGACATTTTCGAGTGAGTGTAAAATGGGAGATAATATATCGTTTCTCTATAGCAGAGTTGTCAAACATGCGGCCCGGGGACCTAAATCAGCCCGCCACTGGGTCCAATCTGGCCCCTGGGTTGAATTTGTGAAATAGAAGATATTAATAATTAAGGAAGTTAAATCATTTGACATCAATTCAATCTAAAATGGATCAGACCATAAAGATAATACACAATAAATTATGAAAAATGTTAATTTTGTTCTTTGTTTTAGTGTTAAAAATAGGAATAAAATGTGAATAACCTGAAATATATCTGGACTTTTAGCAATATTCTGAATGTTACAAAACGTTGTGTGTATTTGTAAATCCACTGTTGTTTTTAAGTTGTGATGCACATGTATAAATGATCAACTAAATTGCAATATTGTTCATGTTGAATTTATTTTTCTAAAGAGTTTTCAGGTTGTTAATATTTATTAATTTTATGTTCCAGTACAGTTCGTAGATGTAAACATTTTCATTATGGAATTTTACTATTTTTGCTGAAAAACAGAGAGAAAACTTAGGATTTTACATTAATTATATGCTTTTATTATCCTATTATTTATATTTTACAGGTCACTTTATACCATATTAGGCTGAATGTGGCCCCTGAATTAAAATGACTTTGACACCGCTGCTCTACCCGCTGGAGTTCAGTTGTTGCTCC